>CAUYSK010073806.1:0-76675 GCA_963575035.1 Avahi laniger | reverse complement strand
TTTTTTGAGACAGAGTCTCACTTTGTTGCCCTGGCTAGAGTGAGTGCCGTGGCGTCAGCCTAGCTCACAGCAACCTCAGACTCCTGGGCTCAAGCGATCCTCCTGCCTCAGCCTCCCGAGTAGCTGGGACTACAGGCATGTGCCACCATGCCTGGCTAACTTTTTCTATATATTTTTAGCTGTCCAATTAATTTCTATTTTTGGTAGAGACGGGTCTCACTCTTGCTCAGACCGGTCTCGAACTCCTGAGCTCAATCAACCCTCCCGCCTCGGCCTCCCAGAGTGCTAGGATTACTGGTGTGAGCCACCGCGCCCAGCCTGTAAGTTTTCATTTCTGTGAGATAAATGCCCCAGAATGCAATCGCTGAGTCATATGCTAGTTGTATGTTTAGATTTTTAAGAAACTGCCAAACTGTCTTCCAGAGTGGCTTTGCCGTGACATTCGCACCACTAGTGTATAAATGACCCAGTTTCTTCACATCCTTGTCTGCATTCGGTGTCACTGTTTTCCTCTGGGCCTTTCTGATAGATGTAAGTGAGCAGCCTGAGCTTGAGTCACCTCTCCGAGCCCGAGGTCCTCATCATAGCCATCTGGGGGCTACACAAAACGCCCACGTAGTTCAAGGTGCAGGACCAGATGTGTCCCTTCCTGCCGCAGCCCCGCTGGCGGGCTCTACATCCTCACCTGGAGGGAGGCTTCCGTGCCAGGCGAGCTGCTGGGTTCCCCTGGCAAGCCAGAGGTTGTCAAACAAGGTTGTCAAACGAGCTAGAGGATTCGTGAGGTCGCTGAGTGGGCGTGGGGTGGACACTGGGTCTGCGGAGGCGGGGTCGTGAGCGTGGTGGGCAGAGCCTGGGTTGGCGCATGAGCCCTGGATCTTCCTACCTCTGGCAGGTGCGGTTCGGGTGTGGCGGTGCTGGATCATGGCTAAGTGCTGGGCAGTGTGGGAGGGTAACTGTTGTCACTGTCGGTGTTGTTGACGAGCATTCGAGAGCACAGCCAGCCTTGTGCGTGCCTGTGCGTGTGCGTGCGCGTGCGTGCGTGCGCGCGCCTGGGGGTCCACCCAGAGGCACGGCCTGAATTCCCCCCACCAGGCGCGGGCGCTGCTTGCGGAGCTGCCAAGGTGCCGGAAGCCCCGGCGAGGGGCTGTGAGCTCCGCCAGAGCCCAGGGAGGGCCAGCCCAGCCAGGGCCGCTGCCCTCACAGGGATGGGACGGTCCCCAGGCACCTCTGTGTCTCCAGCACGGCCCACGGAAGGGCCTTTGTGAGGTAGGCCACGTAGGAGAGTCACAGGAAGCTTCGTTTACTGGGGACTTTGCTGCTTCCACAACACTCAGCCCCACCTCGCGGAGGGCAGCTCCAACTGCCTTGTATGGGGGGCCGTGTTACCCTCCCCGTTTTACAGGTTCAAGGGAAACCTCTGGGCCGGAGGGGCAGCGACCTCCCCAGAGCCCCCTCCAACCTCCCCAGCATGGCAGGCCCAGGGTGCCGTGCCCTGCCTTCTCCCCTGCTCCCCGAGGTGGCCGCGAGGATGCAGCCCTGGAGGGGGCAGATCTGAAGACGGGTAGGTGCTGTCACACCCGCGTCTCCCCTGCCTAGGGTGGGGGCCAGGCCACCTGTCCAGCACTTGGGGGTCCCGACCACGTCCTCCTCTGTCGAGAACCAGGGTGGGAGCTGCCTTTGGAAGCAATTCAGGAGAGGGGACTCTGTCCCTCTGATTGTCATGCAAATTGAGGGCTTTGCTGATTACCATACATGCATATTAATCTGGACAGCGCTGCGGTGGGGCAGGCCCAGGGCTGGTCTGGGAGCAGTTGAAAACCGGTGCAAAGGAAGCTGCCTTTGTCTGCCCTGCCTAAGGGACAGGGTAGAAGAGGGGTGTATCTCCAATGGGTCTTGACGGGTTCGAGGTGCCAGATGTCTGTGGGGCCACAGGAGGACGGGGCATGGGTGGGCCTGCCTGGTGGGCTGGGAGATGGGCATAAGGGTGTAGAGGGCAGGGATCTGCCCCCAGATGACCGACATACTCAGGTAACATGGCTGGAGGGTGAGGGAGGAGCCGGGACAGAACGGGCCGACCTCGAGGGCACTGATACCACGCTGGTGTCCAAGTTCTGGCCTGGGGAATCATGAATCAACAACCCTGCGGGAAGGCAGGACGACACATCCCCAATTTATAGATGAGGCTGTTGAGGCCCAGAGAGATGAAGAGACTTTCCTGAGGCCACACAGCTGGACCAAAACCGGAGCCCAGTCCTGTCTTACAGAGAGGTCCCTTCAGCTCTGTCCCCCTGTCACGAGCAAGGGCAGGGCTGGCCAGACCCCCCTCTGAGTCGGGGAAGCTGGGCCGTGTGCTTCCCCGTCCACGCTCTGGTTCCTCCCCGGACACGGGCACATCCCCATACCCGCCCCGCTCGGACGTTGTGCGGATTGAATAAGAGTATTCGGAACAAGCCTTGCTTGTCCTCAGCCCAGGTTAGGCAGGGAAGGGAAATGGCACCTCAGACGGGTCCCCTGGTAGCACCTGCAGGATCAGGGAGAGGGAGGGCCCAGCCTCGGGGAGCCCAGAGGTTTCAGACCTTGGGGCCCCAAAGAGGTCGAGGTTGTTGAAGCTGGGCTCCTGGATTGAGCCAGGGGAGGGCTATTAAGGTCACACCCACGGTGCTGGGGTTAGGACTTCAGCATATTTAGGGGACCACGTTTGTGCCCACACGCCCCTCCCTGCCGCACCTGGACCCGTGCACCTTTGCTGTCTGGGAGCTTCCCACTGCGTTTGCGAGGCCCCTGCCTGCTCCTCTCAGCCGTGCGTGCGGGGCCTGTCCTGGCCGCCAGTCTGGGTCAGCGCAGGTGCCGATGGCCCCGGCGTCTCTGTGGCTGCGACTCTAATCTGGGCCTCCGCCTGCCCCTCCTGCAACCCCTCCCAGGGCACGGGCCCCTCAGTGCATCCCAGACCCAGCTTGTCATTTCCCCGATGCTGCTGGACGACGGGCATCACGTCTGCCCTCCTCATCCTCCGCCTCTAATAGCCAACGGTGCCCAGGCCTCACGGTCCTCCCGGGCCCCTGCCTTGTACCCTGACTGTCCTGTGGCCCCACCCTCCATCCCTACAGTCTGCTGATGGTGATGCCGCAGGCGGCCAAGGGACCCTGCTGTCACTGGGCGGGTTGTTTCAGTTTCCAAATCTTGCTTCTTCAAAGCTGAAACCCACCTTCTGATCTCTTAGGCGGTTACGAAACATCCAGCACTTGAAAGTACTCTAAGAACCTAAAAGACAGAGACAGCTTAAACGTCTGCTGAATGGCGGTACTCGGGACGGGAGGGAGGAAGGCCATGTGTGGCCGGCAGGCTGAGGGAGAGCGTGTGCGGAGGGTCGGGCTAGGTGGGCGCAGAGTGACAGCAGGTCAGGGTGTCCCGATGACACTGTCCTTTCACAGGACACAAGTGCCAGCTCACACTCTGTTGCCAGTCCCCAAGGAGTCCTTCGGCGACCACAGCCCTTCCGGTCTTGTGTTTCTGGCTGCAAGTGCCCCCTGAAGCTTTCCAGAGGTCAGGATAAAAAAAATGGGCCCCCACTCCAGGTGAGCGTCCCAGTGGGACAGCGAAGCTTGTGTGGACCTGGCTCTGAGAACCTTCTGGATGCAGCTGGACATGGACTGCCTATGGGGAGAGGGGACACCCCTCATTCTGATTCTGACATTCCATTTTAATAACATGCCAAGTTTTCTAATTAAACCCTCTGAGCTCCCTTTGAAATACTAGCAATTACAAAGATGAATAATTGCATAATAAATATTAATTTGCATCATGGTAATGAGGCCCAGAAGCATCCTGCTGTTAAGTGAGAACTTAGCTCTTTCCACTCCTAGTGGGGAAGGGGGTGCTCGCAGCCCATGGGGGACGCCGCCCTGCCAAGAGGGGCCCCAAGAGAGGCCTAGCACCACGGTGGCCCGCTCGCTGGGCTGGACTCTGGTGGCCCGAGCTCCACCTGTTCCTGCAGCTCTCCCACCAATGATCTGCCACACAACTTCCCTCCTCTGGGCCTCAGTTTCCCAAAGAAACAACGAAGACGTTGGGCGAGATGACCCTAAGGGCCCTGCTGACTCAGGGAGTCTAGGAGGTGACCAGAGTTTCTGAGTTTGTGTTAATGAGGTCAAGCTGCACATCTAGACTCCCTGACTGTCAGCAAAACTGCCTGAGATGCGGGATGGGAAATCCGCCCCATCTGGAGCAGCCCCTGCAATCTGCAGGCTGCCGAACTGTGTCCTTAGGCTCGGAGCCTGAGCTCCCGGGGCCGGGGCCTGGAGCACTCTGCTTCCTGCCGTGCTGGAATCTGGGAGACAGTGAACGTTTTCTGGATAAACTGTGACAGTCCTTTGCCCACGCCCGGCATCTCTCGGCCCCCAGAGACACTTTTCTTCTTTGCTCCTCACAAACTCAAACCTGACAACTTGCCCTGCCTCCAGCTGGAGTAAGTGTGGCCGTCACATCCCACCCCCAGGGAAGAAGGAGTAGTGGCAGCTTGCCGCCGAGATGAAACATCACCAAAGAGTGACAACACGAAGGGCCGCGGCGCCTAGCTCTGGTCCCAAGTGAAGGAAAGCCGGGGCCTTCGCCTGTCAGCCCGACTTCTGGTGGCGTCTGCAGGCATGCGGCACCGTTGCAGGAATGACGGAAGGAAGCTGCACTTGCCCATCATAAACGGTGAACCCAGTATGCCCGGTGGCCTTGGGACTTGCTTCATTTAAATTCCCGTTGTGGGATGTTTTGTTTGGTGAGCCCTCCTTCCTGCGTCTGGACTCCCTTGGGTCTGCGAACCTTCCTCGGGAGTGAACAGCGTCTCTGAACAGCCTCACTGCCGAGGTCGCACTGAGACGGGGTAGGACCATGACAGGACCGTGCTGATCCAGGCCACGCCTGGGAAGTGCCTCTCTGTGGCTCTTGGTGATGGCACGTGTCCCTCCCCGCAGCGCTTCACGCAGCCAAGGGCAGCAGCTCTTGCTGGTCCTGAGTGTGTGTGGTATGTGGTGTGTGTGGTGTGTAGCGTGGCATGTGGAGTGTGTGTTTCTGAGGGGTTCTGCTGCTGACCAGAGCACAGCTGCTGTTTTCAATAGAGAACGCTGGTTTCAATGGCCCGACAGGCTGTCTGTTGGTGGCAGATGACAGGGGACCTGGTTGCCTTTTATCTCTTGCTTTTGTCTGTTTGCCTTGAGGACTCTGCTGTCTTCTGGCCTTGGTGACACCGTCACTTTATCATTGGTCCCAGACGCTGGTTCGGTGGGGTTGGCTGTGGGCTAGGAGGCCACCCCACAGACAGGTTTATGTCACCACACGTTTGTATGGTCTGTCCCTTCAGCACGGACAGAATCCTCTAAGTTGCTCATCTCGATGGCGCATCCTGAGTCGAAGTCACTCCAGGAATGAAGCCTGAGTGTGTCAGAGCAGAGAGGGGTCCCTCGAGCTCTGTGGGGTCTCTGGGACTCCCTCTTTCTGGACCTGCTGCAACTAACCGCGGGTTTTTGTGTCCTGTGTTCACTTTTGAGTCGTGGTTAAAGTAGTAAAACTAAGGCTGTGAATTCTCTTTGTGTGTAAATGACAAAAAATGTTTTCCCTTCTTGAAAAAGGAAGGTCTGTTTATAAAGGAATCCGTTTTCTTCACCTGGGCCTGCCCGCCAGCCCTGTATTACAACTACTGGAGATAAAGTGAAAATAAAAATGGCCCACTTCTGTGCACGTTAGCGATTTCTAGCACAGACAGGTCTCTGTAACAATGAGGAGCTGTATGTTGTGTCACGGGCTGAGTCATGTCCCCAAACCCCACCATGTCTATGCTGAAGTCCTAGCCCTCAGGGTCTCAGAATGTGGCTGCATTTGGAGACAGGGTCTTTACAGAGGTGGCTGAGGTTAAATGAGGTCATATGGGTGGGCGCCACCAGGACGGCTGCTGTCCCTGTAAGAAGAGATCAGGACCCAGACTCGTCAGGGACAACCACGTGAGGATACAGGCAGAAGGAGGCATGGCATCTACACGCTCAGAAGGAACCCGCCCTGGTGACACCTTGGTCTCTGATTTCCAGCCTCCGGAACTGGGAGAACATAAATTTCTGTCGGCTGAGCCGCCCAGTCTGCGGTCTTTGTTAGGGCAGCCGGAGCGAGCTAATGCGTCGTGACTAATGGGTACTAGAACTTGCAGACGGTTCTGCTTGGTTTATGTAACAATTGTCTGGACAGGCCTGGGCCTGCGTTGGGGTGGGAGAGGCCATCTGGCGGGTCTGGGGCTTCGAGGCAGCTGCGACTTCTGGCGGGGTCTGGGCGCTGTGCCTGCTGTCCCCACTCTCCAGGATACGAGCGGAGTTGCATGGAAATATAAAGTGACGTGAGGGAAACGTCACACATGAGCTGCAGATGTCTGTGTCTGGCTCTTTGTGCCTGTCCTCACGTCATTTAGGGAGGTGGGGGTCTCAGGGTCAGCCTCCGTGGTGGGATTCTGACACGACCTCCAAATTCCTGCCCCCAGTGGACACACCCTCTACCCCTTCTCCCAGCTATTCAAACAGGAACTAGGTGCTGCTGGGAAGGGACGTTCCAGGTGTGGTTAAAGCCCCAAATCAGTTGCCCTTAAGACAGGACGATTCTCCTCGGTGGGCCTGACCTAATCAGATGAGCCAGCCACAGGGACCGGGCCCTGCTGGGGGAGAGCTTCAAAGAGTGGGAGGGGTTTGACCAGAGAGATCGTCCACTGCTGGCTTTGAGGATGGAGGGCCACATAGCAAGGGATGCTGGTGGCTTTGGTGACAGGGAGGCCACTGACCAGCAAGAACACAGGGGCTCAGTTTTCACCTATAAGGACCTGAGCTCTGCCACAGCCGGTTGGGGTTGGCAGAGGCTCCTGGGCTCCAGGTGAGAATGCAGCCGCAGACACCTGGAACCCAGGCCGCCAGGCTGGACTTCAGACCTGCGCAGCTGTGAGCTAGGAAGGGGGCGTTAGTTTGTTACCCTACACAGGAATCGAGTACAGGGGAGGCGGCTTGGCATGCAGGTGCATAGCTGAGGCTGGAAGCCGGGTCTGTTCATCCCCTCCGCCACGGCTCCCCCTGTTCTGCTCTGTTCTATGTCAGCAGCGCCTCTGTTTGCAAAGCGGCCCCTCCCCATCACGCGGGTGGCCCCGTGGTGAGCAGTGACCTCCCCGTTGTGGCGGAGGTGTGAGACTTGGCCTCCCACTGTAACTCCAGGCTGCAGGTCCAGCTCTGCGGCCAGCCTTCCCACGCGGCATTCAGTGACGGCAGAGTGGGACAGATGGATAATGACAAGAGAGGGAAACCAGGTGTCTTTTGGGTTTGTGATGCTGGATCTGGAGGAAGGGGGAGGGGAGGATACATAGCACGTCAGGGTTGTGCAGGGAAGTTGGGGGTGTGGAGGCCACACAGCGGATGTCAGGGTTGGGGCGGGCTGGGGTGTGCAGGAAACGTTTAACTCAGCACGCTTGGGTCCCTCCAACCCTGCACGTTCCAAGGCTCCTGAGCTGCTCCTGGGAGATAACCTCTGAACCCTTGGAATGTCCTGCCGGAGAGTTTTTGTATCCCTGAGGCCTTGGGCCCCGTGACTCCGTGTGATACTTTATGTAACAATGTGGCCACTGGCCAATGCCTGTTTCTGTAGGGTCACCTGTAGCAGTCTGACTGCTGGGGGGCATGGGAACCAGCTCAGTTTTACATCTGAGTGGCTAAGGTTAGTCCTGCGGGTGCCCCAGCCTCTGGGCTGGCCCCCAGTAACCCCGGACACCGAGGCTCAGGTGAGCTGCCCTGGTTGGCACAACTTGTCTTGTGTTGTCACACGTGGCTGCTGGGAGAATCATGTGAGTCATTGGAGAGGATAGCTGCAAGCTCATGCCTGGTCTTGTGGACTTTACCCTGCACAGCTGTTCCCCTGCTGATCCTAACCTGTGTCCTTTCTCTGTGATAAACCACAACCGAGGTACCGGCCTTTTCGGGCCAATGCTGCTCTCCGGGAGGCCCCTGCTATCTTTGTAGCGCTCACCACAGCGTGAATTCCACATGAGGTTGTGTGTTTCTCTGACTGCCTCACTGGGCTACATGCTCCATGAGGCCCCATCCATGTGCTGGGACAGTCCTTGGCACAAAGTAGATGCCCAGTGAACATCTGTGGGGACAAACATACACCTGTGTTGGTTAGACTCCACCTTCTTCAGCTTGCATTGTGCTGAGGAGGCGAAAGTCCGACCCACGGAGAGCCAGGGGTGGGTAAGCTGGAGCCTTCTCAGCCCTGAGCCCCCAGAGCTGGCCGGGCCTGGGCTCCCCCAGAGCCCGAATGCCGCCCGCTCCCTGCTCTGTGTCATGCGGCTTGGTATTTTTCCAGTAGACGTGGCAATCAAAGTCTCAGGGGGTTTGGAGCTACAGAGCTGATCATTTCCAGCTAATTAAAACACGATTTGCAAATCAGGCTTGCAGGGACATCTGCCTCTGCCAGGCTTTGCAGCGAGGGTCCCACTCCTCTGGGAGTGAGTGACAGGGCTGGAGGAGACCCATGTCCCCTCCCAGGCCTCAGTCTCCTTTGCTCATGGCCAGCCCCATGGGTCCTGTCTTCAGAATACGCCCCCAGTGCAGCTACTGCCCAGCTTTTGCACGGCCACCACCTTGCCCACCGCAGTGGCCTCTGTCTCCACCCTTAACCCCGAGTATCCTCCACACAGGGGCCAGAGCAGCCTGTGCAAGTATGTGGCAGGCCCTGCTGCGTGGTCCTCCTTGATCTCTAGCTGCTCCCAGAGTCCTCACCAGGGCCTGCAGGGACCTTCATGGCCTGGCCTCCAGCTCCTGCTCACCTCGCCTTCCGCCTCCCCACAGCTGTACTCCAGGCCTTGCTGCTCCCAGGCAGGCAGAGTGCCACCCCAGGGCCTTTGCATGTGCAGTGTGCCCCAAACAACTGGGGGCTCACGTCACGCCCTCTCACCAGGCAGAAGTCAGGGTGAAGGACCCTGTAAACTCTCCCATGGCCAGGGGTTGGGGGGCACCTGAGGACTCCAACCATGTGCTGGGAGGATCTCCTGTGAGGCTTCTCACTGTTACCTACCACATCCCCTGCGGAGGGGGTTGGGCTGGGGGGCCCAGGGACAGCCTCACTTTGGAAAGATGAGGGTACCTGGAACCTGCATTTTCTTCCTCCTCCTTCTCTTCTCCCCCTCCTTCTTCTTCCTCTTCTTCTTTTTATTCCTTTCTTTTTTTGTTTCTTGGCTGGGTCTCTGTGGCCTCTGATGGTCACAGGCGGAGTGGCTCCTCCAATCTTGGCCTCGCCATCAGTGTGTGCAGCGTGCTGTCCAGCGCCGGCTCTGTGTGCCTTCTGGGCTTCCTCTGCCTCCCATCGCGGGGCCAGGCTGGCCACTTGCTGCCCGAGTCCCAGCACCACCGCCGGCTCAGGTGCTGACCAGGGCTTGGGGGCACGTCTGGACTACACGGTTGACTGAATCCACAGGACGGGCTTGGCGATGCTCTGTCTCTGCCGCCAGCCTCGCAGGGGTCACAAAACTACCCTTATCCGGCTGGTTCGTCGGCACGGACAGGCTGGGCGCCAGGCCAGCGCCTCGTGCCAATGGCCTTGGTGCCGTCCCTGCCACAGCTCTGTGGTGCGTGAATCATCCTGTTTTACAGCTGAGCAAGCTGGGTGAGGGTCCAGTGTGAGTTCTCTCTCCTGGTGGTTGCTTCCACGACCCAGGATCTGGAAGGTTCTGTGGTCAGGGCCCTGGGGAGCCCGGTGCCCGCCCCCCACCTGTCCATCCCACCCTGACTCCACTCTGCCGTCGGGATCTCTTTCTCTCCATCCCTGCAGGGGTGGGCCCTCCAGCTCAAGGGCTGGTCTGGTCCCCCGTGGCCCCAGGGAACTTTGGGGAGACGTTCTCTGGGAGACAGAGATGAGGATTGTGTCTGAGTCTGAACTGGACTCAGGAAACAGGGCGGGTTCCATCGTGGAGGAAGGTTCTAGACACACGCTAACAGCATGGCCACTGCCTGGCATGCTCTGGGGGAGGCAGCCACAAACAGCCTCCCCTGGACAGGCGCCCCGCGCCCCGTTGGGCTGTGCGTGTCCATCGCCGCACACCGTGGCCGTGCCTGTCTTTGAGATGTCAGATGAGATGGGAACAGCTGCTCCAGTGGGTTGGGAATGTTTACCCGCTAAACACAGAGCGCCTGTCTCCATGGCAACCAACCAATCGCAGGAACAACCCCCCACATCTGCCAGGCACCTGGCATTTCTGAATGCGCTTGTCGGCGTTGAGTCATCGGGTCCTCACACGTCCTGGGAGCCGATTCTGCCGTTATCCGGTCCCACAGGTGGGCAGGGCCTGGGCCAGGAGAGGTGAGGGAACTCAGGAGGGTCTGCGGCAGGCACCAATGAGGAAGGGCTTCCTGATGGCGGCCTCCATGCCCTCATCCGGGCCCTGGGGTTGGCGTGACCTTGTGGCCTGGAAGCTCAGAGCCCACTTTGGAAATCGGCCTTTGCCTGTCCTGACGCCCAGAGGTGCCGGCATGGGGCCTGCGGGGTACACAGGGAACTCTGTGCACGTGCAGGGACATCTGGACTGGGGGAGAGTGCGGGTCCCAGTAGTGGGAGGTGGGGACCCTCAGGCCTGGGTCCTGGGCTGCGCGAGCCCAGGCAAGCACCTGACTTTTCCACGTGGGCTTCCTCGTGCAGTGGGCTGACGTCAAGACAAATGAGCACATGGTATTAACAGGCGCTTCCCTCGCTCAGATCCCTCCCTCCTCCAGCCGGCCCCACCCTGCCCTGGAGCTGCTGCTGGGGCCAGGCCCTCTTCCTCTCCCTCCCCCTCTCCCTCTCTCGCACAGGGGCATCTGCAGAGAGGGAGCCTGGCCATGGTGGGGCTCCCTGTGATGGAGGCCGAGCCTCCTGGGTGCCAGCCTCCCCTGGGCAAAGCCGGCCTGGTGCCTTCCAGTCTGTGACCTCCAGGAAGGGGCAGCCATCATAGAGGGCTGCCCCTGCAGCCACCGTCGTGGTGGCCCCGTCGCATGCCTGGTGCTACACATTGTCCACAAAGCTGGCCAGAGTCCTGCTGGCCAACACGGGTGTGGGGCTGGGTTCGGTGCCCCTCGATGGGTCTGGCTGTGGAGAAGGCGCCAGGGCCCTGGGCTAAAGAGGACTAAAGAACCAGCTTATTTCTTCTGTGTAGGTCCCCACGGGGGCATCTGCTCACACTATAAGGGTATTATTTTACTGTGTTGTCCAGCAGCTCTGCAGGCCAAGTTCAAGGGCAAAGGAGGCAGTTCCCACTTTGGGGCCAGTGCCCCTGCCTGTCAGCAAGCTGCCAGTGCGGGGTGGTCAGAGGCACCAGGCCTCCTCCCTCCTCCCTCCCTCCTCCCTCCATCCCTGAGGATGAATATCCTGGGTCATGCAAATGAGCCACCAGGAGCCCCATAAACCCCCCAAAGGGCCAGCCACAGCCAGATCCCTGCCACGTCCTTCCTGTGGCCATGTCAGAGGATAAATGCAAGAGTGATTTTAAAACCGCAATGGGAGAAACAGCAGCGAGGATAAGGAGGGACGGTGGCAGAATCGCAGTGGCCAGCCAAGGCCTCCCAGCCCCACCTCCGAGCCTCTGCAGGCTCCCCACCCCCCACTGCCCGGACTCCTGGTGTGGAGATTAGCGACCTTGCTGGTGGCGCCAGAACGCTGTCAGGTTTCCTGGACACTCACTGCCGGCCTCATAAATGCCAGCGGATGCTAAATGACCCTGGAAAAGGGCTTCTCCATTAGGCGGAGGGCAGAGTCACGCTCCGCAGATAAACAGCCACAGTGATTGCTTCCGCCACAGAACAGCGTGACATTTGCGTCATAATTCGGTGGTCTCCTAGGAGAAGCTGCATGCGGCAGCGTGGGCTAACAACAGAAAAACAGTCTAAATGACAGCACAGCTGCCCAGGCCCCAGCTGAGGGGCTCGGGGACGGGAGGGAGTGGGGGCTGGGCGGCTCGTGTTCATTCTCCACACTCTGTCGCCCAGTCACTCATTCACTGGTTCAGCCAACATTTCATAGCAAAATGCTCAGTTCTCACCCTCTTCTCTGACTCTCCCTGCATCTTGCACTCGCTGACACCCACCCTGAAGACCCTGCGTCTGCCGGGGCCCTAGGAGGGGTCTCTTCCCCCCCACTCCCCTCTCCCGGGCCTGGAGCTAAGACAGGCCTGCGCCTTGCTCCACGCTGCTGCTTCTGGGTCACCATCCTCCCCTCTGCCCTGAACCGGCTTTGAGCCTGCACAATGTGCCGCCCTGCTTGGGGCTGCCTGCTTCTCCACTCTCTGTGACCTCTGACCCCTAGGCCCAGCCCTGGGGCCTCTCCTCTCCTCTCTTCCCGTCCTCCCTGGGGCTCCCTCCAGCCTCCTGGTTGACCTGCCGCCTACTGGGCAACCCTGAATCCATCTCTAGCCCAGACCCCTCTTTTGAATCCTGAACCTGGACGTCCACCTGCCAGCTCCGTGTGCCCTCTTGGCTGTCTAGCGAGGACTCCCCGTCCCCCTCCTCCCCTGCTGTTCCCCCAACCTGCTCCATCCTCCCAGTGGCTCAGACCAAAGTCTGGGGTCACTCTTGACGCCTCCCTTCCTCTGACACCCACAGCCCACCCGCTGTGAGGTCCTGGCTGCATCTTCAAAATACAGCCAGAATCCGCCCATCCCCCGCCCATCTCCCCGCCCCCACGGTTATCACCCTGGTCTGAGCTGCCTTGGTCGCTTATTCGGATTACGGCGACAGCCCCCTCAAGTCTTCCTGCTCCCTCCCGCGCTGGTGTACCCACGAGGGCACCAGCGGCCCCCTGACGCCTGAGTCACGTGGCAGTAGCCTGAGTCTTGTTCAGGAAAGAGCCAACATCCAAGGAGGGCCTTCGAGGCCTCTTCCTCTTCTGGTTTTGCAGGGGGCAGGAGGGGCAGGCGGCAGGGCCTCCTGCCTATGTGGACTTTGGTGGCCAGGCTGGGCCCATGGGAGCGCCGGCCGCACGTTGACTCTGGGTGCTGCGGGCGGGCGGAAGGCGGGCAGCCTCCCCGTGGTCCCTCTCCGGGTGGTCACTCGCTTGGCAGGCGTCTCCGTGTCTCGTCAACAGGCTGCGTCACTTCCTGGGGCTGCCATAGCAAAGTCCCATATGCTGGGCACTTATGACAGCAGAGATCCATCCCCTCACTGTTCCAAGGCCAGAGATGTGGCATCAGGTGTCAGCAGGGCCCACCCTAATCCGGTGTGGCCTCATCTGGCTTCTACACACATCTCTCCTGCCCCAGCACAGGGGCCTTCTGTCCATTCTGGAACATTCTGTGTCCACCAGTCATGGTTTCTGACGCACTAGACAAGGGCCTTGGTCTCTGAACTGCAGTTCCTCATTATGAGGGGCTGAGGAAGGGTCACCGCCAAGGCCATTGGAGGTAACTTGAGGTGACCAGGGACCTGCCGGAAGCAGAGTCTGCGCCCAATGCATGTGAGCGAGGGTCTTTGCTCTGGGATTGTTGTGTTGACCTCGTGCGGCTGCTTAAGGATGGAACGAGGTGCTGGTGTCTCGGGGGCTATCGTCCGCCCCTCCCCTCTGGCTGGTCTGGGAGGAGCTGGTCTCTGTCCCCGGGGCCTGGACGGCAGGTGTCTTCCTGGACAGCCAGGGCCCTGCATACCTGGTGGGATGGGCGGCGTGGGGGAACGTGCGGGGCCCTTGCCGAACTGTTACTGGCCACAGGGCATGGAGCCAACGGTGGCCCTGGGTGACCTCGTAGGTCACATGCCGGTGAAGCTCATCCTGCTGGGGGGGGTCTCAGGGCTCTTGTTGGGGGAGGGGCAAGGGACAGTGCAAAGAAAGCAGCCTTGTGGTTTCACGTCACCTCATCAAGCATTTGTGCTGGACAAAAATCGTCCTCCTTCCTCCCAGGCCTATTTTAGGCTTGGCCGGCCCATGAATATTTGGTCAGGAAATTGTTTTCTGCACAAACGCTGGAGGTTAGAAGCTTTTCTGCAGGAGACACCGACCCCCAGGTGCCCTGTGGAAGGGGCCGGTCAGCCTGGGGCACAGCAGTCTTGGGGCTGGGCCAGCTCCCAGCCACAGCCCTGCTCTCTCGGGCAGCGGGACCCCGGGTCTGCAGCCCCAGCGTGGAGCTGGTCCTGGTGGGGCGCCATGGGAGGCTGCAGGGCCCAGGCAGGCCCTAGGGGGATCGGGCTCCCTGTGCCCAGGTGTGGGCAGGGCAGGGGCACGGTGGGGGGCTGTCAAACCTCAGGGTGGCGGGTAGGCCAGGTGCTTCCTAAATTCACCTTTGCAACTCCTGGAACCTCATTATAGAAAGAGACCCCACAATTGCCCTCTGCATAAACCAGAGCTTCCAGAAGGATGCATTTGAGTTGGAAGTTGTCTGAGATAACACTGAAGGCTCCTGCTAAGGCCAGTGTCCCCACATCAGTGGAGACCTGGGATTACTGATCTCTGCTTCTCTGCACGGGCACATAAACACAGCCTGGCTCCGAGCCCTCTAGCTGCCCCTCCTCCCGCCGGCCTGGGAGCAGGTGCTGTTTTAGCCCCACTGTAGCCACCTGAAGACTGGCCCCTGGCTGTAGTGGGCAGGGTCACTGTGCCTTCAGGGTCAGCACCTGCGAGGGCCAAGTTCTCTCCTGATGGTCACAGGACAGCCGGGCCACCTCCCCTCCCGGTGTCCGTGGTGTTAGGAGTGAAGGAGCTGGCGTGAGAGCACCTGGCGTGTGAGCGCACCTGGCGCAGCGTCATCTTCACGGGGCGGCCGTTCTTCCCACCTAGGCTCCGCAGCTGTGGTCGCCAGATAATGTCCCCCTAGGATATCCTTGGCCCCCGAATCTGTGACTACGGTGCCTCCCATTGTCAAAGGGGGTTGGCAGATGCAAGATGGGAGACTGCCCGGGGCTGTCTGGGGACAATGTCACCATGAGGGCCTTTACAGGAGGGAGGTGGGAGGGTCAGAGACGGGGCAGATGTGGCAATGGAAGTAGTGGTCGTGGCGTGGCCAGGAGCCGAGGAACCAGGCGGCTCTAGAAGCTGGGAAAGGCGAGAAATGGATTCTCCCCGGAGCCCCCGGGAGCAGCCAGCCCTGTGGACACCTTGACTTCAGCTCAGAACTGGCTGAGCTGTTTGAAGCCACTAAGTTATTGTGCTAGTTCATTTCAGAAGCCCTGGGAACTCACACAGCAGAGAACCCCACCGGGGAGGGGCAGTGGCAACATTCTCTCCCCAAACCCGAGCTGGGCTCAAAGCCTGGTTCTGTCACCTGCCGCTGCCCTGGCTGGGGCAGCCTCCTCTGTTCTCCGGGCTTCGATTCCCTCTGGAAAATGGGGGTGCGGGAGCTACCTGCCATGGTGGCTGGGGTACCACATGTTAGTGTGGACGTGTAAGTGTGACAAATGTCAGGCCTCGCTCTACCCCCATCTGAGAAACTCGGGGCTGGATTGGCTGCACCTCTCAGCCCAAAGCTGGCAGGGTCTCTGCCAGCTGGAGCACGGTAGCTGCCGCCCCGGGGGGGGGGGGTTCAACCAGACAGCCCCTTCCCCCACTCCGTGTCGGCTGCTGCTTCCCTCCTGCCCCTGGGGCCAGCGTTGGCTGTCCATCTGCACACTTGACGGAGAAGGGTCACCTGCTGCCAGGTGGAGGCTGCAAGGGCAGAATGGAAAAGGAGGGGCCCTTCCCCCCACACCTGCCCCCTCTACCTGCCTTGGTATTTTCAGCTCTGGAGTTGCCTGCAGGTGTGGCTTCACGGGGGTCTGGAGGGCTGTCACCCAGAGGGCGGGGCCGGGGGCTGCCTGCTGCCGAGGGGGGTGGAGCCTTGTTGAGGACCACCTGCTGGCATCAGCGTGGCCAAGGCAGGGCAGTCCTGCAGGATGTGGAAGGGGATGATTTTTATCTCCCAGTTCAGTTCAGGTTGGGAGGCAGCTGTGGGCAGACGAGGCCGCTGACCGGCTTGGGGATGAATAGCTCCAGCCTGGGCTGGGGCGCCCCTGTCGTCACAGCAGGCGTGGGCGAGCTGTGACTGTCTCGTTCTCAGGCTGAGAGGCTGCAGCAGGGATGGGCGCCCTGCTGGAAGCCCAGCAGCTGATCAGTTGGCCTGGGGAGGGCCGTGTGCTGCCACCTGCCCAGCTCCTCCTCGAGCTGCCAGGTGAGGAGGCCTCTTGGAGGCCACTTGGGGTGACGAGGGACTTCCCACTGCCACTACCTAGTGGCACTAGGGGCCACTACCTAGGTAGTGGGGCCACTACCTAGTGACAATCAAAGGGGCTCCATCGGTCACATTGCACCGGCCCTTCCCACCACCTCCCGGGGACGAAAGCCCACTCACTGCCAGGGATTGGGCCCGCTCTGCCCTCGCAGCTGGGTGGCCTTGGGGACATGTCGCTTCTCTTTGAGCCGAGGGTCTGTGGCAGTGGTGGGCGGGGCGGGCTGGCTCCAGCAGGCTGTCTCGGGCTCCGTCACTGTGTGCTGGGTGGGCGGGGTCTCTCCTGCTCTTACTGTCGATGTTATTTCATGAAAACTTTATTTTTTTTAAAAATAAAAAGACAAACAAAAACTTCAGAGGACTGACAAAGATGCAGTTTCTGCCTCACAGAATTAGTCACATTAACACGCTGGCATATTCGCTTCTGATTTTCTTTTTCCCTCCCTCCCTCCCTCCCTCCCAGTCTCCCTTCCTTCATGTTGAAAAAGAACATTCTACTGTTTTTGTAAAACGATGCATGCTCATCGTGTCTGTCAGAGCGATGCAGGTTGTGCTGCAGTGACGAATGTACCCTGGAATCAGTGACTGTAAAGCCTCTCCTCGGAAATGACGGCTCTCACTGTCTCGCGTTCCGTCGGCTGCAGCCCACGTCGAGTGTGGTCCCGCCACGTGCCCACGGGAGAGATCTGAACTCTGGCGTGACGGCCACGCCAAGCAGAGGACACAAAGAAAGCAGAACAAACGTGGCGCTGCAGCCGCGGGAGGCACCAGCTCCCGCCACGTGGGGGTCATCACCCCTGATGGCGAGGGAGCGCCTTCCGGACAAACGCGGGAGAGAGGGTCAGGCGGCCACGGGAATGTCATCTCACGTAAAAGTTACTGATGAACTTACTGTATCTTACTTCTACATCCGAGTAAAATTAAGAAGAAATTGAAGCAGTTGTTAAACTTCAAGTAAACTATTTCTTAAAAGTGTTTTTTTATGATAAAAAATGCTTCTGAGAAATATGTAAGGGTCAGAGTGAGGGTAGATCTTTATTCATCTGGTGCCCATTTCAGGCAGCACTGATCAGCCCCCGGCTGGGACGTAGGAGTCGGAACCGTGCCCTCTGCCACCTCCCCGCCCGCGGCGCGTGGTTTCTATGGTTATATCTCTATTATTCTGACGTTATTTCAGTTTAAAACATTCGCATTATTTCCTGTAACCGTGATTCCTATAATTGTTTATTATTAGTTGTGTCTTTCAATTGATCGGATGTTCTCCACTCTGTATCTGGCTGGGTTTTATCGTAGCTCATTCATGTCTTTTCCCAAGCAGGTCCCACAGGTGTGGCTCCCTGCGTCCTGTCAGGTCACTGCCTTTGCCACCCACGTCCGGGAAGGGATTAAGTTTCCGAGTCACCGTTTCTTTCTTTCCAGACCTGGCGCTTCCTGGTGTCCTGCAGTGTCGCTGTGGAGCGGTCTCAGGCAGCGGTTCTCCTCCTTGCAAACAATTTTCTTTTTTATGCTGAACGCCTGAATGATTCTGTTTTCTTGAAATTCGTAACTGTGCTGAGAAGTACGTGTGGTGCATCGGTGGCGGGTTTTCCTGACACAGGAGTGATCCTTCCGATTTCGTATTCAAGTGCTTCTTCCTTTCAAAGACTCCCTCCTATCCCGTGTTTCCCGTACCACTGGTAACACGCACCGGGACACGGTCATCCGCATGTTGAATCCGTGTCCCACGCCTGTGACCTGTTCTCGAATTCTCTTGTCCGTGTCTTCTCCAACTGCAATTGCCGCGATTATCTCCACGTTTTTCTCTCTATTAGCAATTCCATTCTCCCCGTGTCTGTTTGTCCGTTTATCCGTTGATTCCGTATTAACCAAGTGCCGACTACCTGCCAAGCCAAGACGGTACTGGGGAAAGAGGGAAGCAGGACGGGGCTCGGCCCCCTCTGGGACACGGTGAAGTACAGAGCCGATCGGCAGAGTGAAGACAGCAAGCGGGGTGCGAGAAGTCGGGGAGCCGTGAGGAAGCGAAGTGGCCATGCAGGGCTGCCAGGACGGCCACCCGGGGAAGGGGACGTCTGAGTAAAGCCAGGAAGGAGGGGAGTTTCTCTGCGGCCTCTGATCTGCTCGGCCCACAAGCATGCATCGTGCTTCATTTCTTCCCTCAGCTTCAAAATCTCCCTTTCAGCTCCTTCTGCGGCCGTCTCTCCTCTGTGAGTTTTGCTTTTGTGGAATCGTGTCCTCAGCCAGTTGTTCAGCAGCGTGAAGCCGTCTGGTTCCCTCTGGGCCGGGCTGTTTGCAGTGGTGCCCTCTCCTTCCCCATCCTCTTCGGGTGATGCCGTCTGTTTGCACAGTTGCCATGGCAGCTTTCCCTCTCGCTCCCGTTTGGGCAACTGGTCCTGACAGTGTGTGGTTCTGTTGTATCGGTGCACTGCTTCCAGTTTCTCTTTGCATTTTTTCTCTCTTATTTTTCTTTGGAAATTGCGTCGCAGTGTTTGCAAGATGACAGACACTTGCCACAGGGACTTTAGGGGTGGCCCCTGTGACTGGAGGAAGCTCATGGGAGGAGCTGTTGGGAGGACCAAGTCTGTGGACATTGCAATCACTAGGAATCATATCAGGAGTGACAGCCACAAGGAGGGTGGTGGGTGACAAAATGTGACAGCGTGAGATTGGGTGGGGGGCGCTAAGGGAGGAGGGGGGAGAATGGTCTAGAAGCAGCAGCAAGGAATAAGGAGGCCTCGGTGGTCAGCGGGGTTGGGAGAGGGAACAGCGCCCCAGAGGGGACACCACATGGTAGCAGGGTCCTTGGGTGACAGACTGGATTTGGTCCAAGCAGAGGTTGAAGGTCCAGGGAATTTCGTGATGGTTGACTGAAGCCCCAGGGGTGCCCTGGAGGGGCAGGGGCTGGACAAGGGGCTTGCGAGGCCTCACGGGGCTGAGGGCTGGCCAGGTCCCTGGCACCTATGGGGACAGATGCCTTCAGGAACACAGGGCGAGGTGGGCTTCAGCTCCATGCCCCCGGAGACGGCGATGGGCCAGGGTTGAGGGGGCCGCCTTGCCCAGCCGCAGGGTCTGTGGCCCCCACCTGATTTTTGCTGCTGGAGCTCAGGGTACTGGGGACAGGCGTCTGTTCTCCTGGGCCCTGACGGCCATTGAGCCCTGTCCGTGGCCAGCTGGGAGGGTACAGAGATTCCTACCCATGTCATGGTCAGTTCCGGGCACTCCCTGTGAACCTCCCTCCCTCCCTCTCTCGGTTCCTTCTTTTCCTGGAGTTTCCTGTTTCCTATCTCTGCATCCGTATCCCCCCACCAGTCCATCGATGTTCTTCACTAGCAGAACTGTGACTTTTAGGTCCCAAACCTACTAAATATACTATTTATTGATTATGAGAAAGAATAGATTGCTGTTAAGAGTTTGGGTTTCAGATGGTTTTGAATCTGGGTCCACTCATTATCCGTGTGAACTTGAATGAATCACCTGGCCTCTCTGAGCCTCAGTTTCCCCTCTATAGGAGGGCGGTAGAGGCAGTGCACGCGCTGTACCACATGCAGCTGTCGTGGGCATTAACCGGGCAGCCCTTCACGCTGGGCACGGACCGAAGCTTGTGCCCAGCTGACACCAGCTGCTCCTCTGTGACCGGGGCCAGGCCCTTCTCCTCACTGGCCCCGCCGGCCCTTACCTGGCCCCATGGGGCAGGCTGGTATTTGCTCTGCGCTAGTCTGACTCCAAAGCCCTCTCCTCCAAGGAGCCTCCCGGCTTGCTGGCCAGGCTTAGAGGTCCCAGCAGCCACTGTCCCTGCCACACTCAGGGCCGTAACCCCTCACTCTCCAAAAGGGACCCTGACCCCATCTCCTTCTTTGTTGGGTCAGCAAGGATGTGGGCTCCCACGGTGTCTGATGATAGCAGGACAGAGAGATGCCTCCGCCTGGGGGAGCTGACATTCTGCAGGGCAGTCAGATGACCCCATACAGAAATTGCATGTCTATATAAAGCGTAGAGCAGGGCAGATGGCAATTGGCTCCTTAAAGAAATATGGAGTGTGGGCTGGGGTGAGGGTACCAGGAAAAGGTGACATTGAGCAGAGATTGCAGGAGGCGAGGGAGAGGCCTGCTGATGCCCAGGGACGAGCGTCCAGGCAGCCAGAACTGCTAAAGCAGGGACCCCGAGGCTTGGGAGTGCCTGGAGCCCCATGAGGGGGTAACATAGGGAGGGGTGACGTGGGGTCTCCAGGGGCTGGGGCGCAAATGAGGGTAGGGAGCAGAGGCCACGCAGGGGTGTGGAGGGTCAGATGTGCTGGGATCACTGCAGCTGCCGCCTTAGGAAGAGACCTGTGGCCCGGCCGGGCTGGGATGGCGGATGGAGTGGCGCAGGGAACAGGTGACGGCTTGGAGTGTCGCGCAGGTGTGTTGACCACGGGCATCGTGGTGCTGCAGGGAGAAATGGGGGGGACCGATGACGTTTGGAGCCTGTGACGCCGAACACAGCCTTGTCTTGCCCTCCCTGTGAGGAGGCTTAAAACAGGATGCCACGTAGTCATTGGCAGGGGGTCGAACCTTTCAAGGCTCCCGAGAGGCAGGAGGTTCCGTAGGTCCCTGCCCTGCTATCCCTCCAGTCACACTGGTGACAAAAGGGCCCCGGTTGTGCACAGACTTTCTCAGTGACTTACGGTGGGTCACTTGCTTCCTGGGATCCTCAGTTTCCCCGTTTGCCCCATGAGGGACGCCTGAGGTCCTTCCAGCTTGTTGGGCCCTACGAAGGGAGGAGAGGGGTTGTCAGCGCCGGTTTCCGGTTTTGCTGCGTGTCTGCTATTGCTGGAAGCAGACGGCAGCGTCTGTCCCTGTCCCCGCTGATTAATGAGGGCCGTCCTTGCTCATTTCCGAGATGAGAGCACGAGCAGACCTCCCCGGAGGCTGTTCCCTCCCTCCCTGCTGCCTTGGGCTGGGGACGAGGAGGAAGTGGAACCGCGGTTCTGGCCTAGACTCAACCTGGTCGGCGCTCAGGTCAGCGGGCGCCTCTGCGGCTGCCCTGGGCCAGGTGCTACAGACAAGCAGAGCCAGCCACAGTCCCTGCGCTGGGCGTGGAGCTGTCCGGTGGAAAAGCAAGAAGCGGACACAGACATCTCTGCAGGCGGGAAAGGAGTGCAGGTGGCCAGTGGCGAGGTCCATGCTGGGGCAGGAACGTGGTGGTCAGGGACTGCTTCATGGAGGAGGCAGCCTTTTAGCTGAGTCTTATATGATATTTTAGGTTTGGGCAGTCAGGAGTGTCAGGGCAGGGGGAGTCCAGGTGGAGGAAGCGGCAGGAGCAAAAGCAGAGAGGTGTCAAAGAGTGAGGCAGCAAGAAGTGGATCTGAGAGGGGCCGAGAGTGCCGGGGAGCAGGAAGGGGCTGCACCAGGGGCTGCGATGGCCTCGTTCAACCCCCTCTTCCTCACTTTCCTCTAGTGGAGAGACTGGAAAGCCACACTTTCAAGTTCCCTGCTTCCCTTGCAGCTAGGCACGGCCGTGTAACTCAGCTCCGGCCAATGAGAGGTGGGTAGAGCCTCCTGGGGGAGAGTTTCCATTTTCTAATCAAAAGGCAAAGATTTCCAGGGAGATGGCTTGTGACTTCCAGCCTTTAGCTTTTCTCTTCTTTCTTCCTGCAATGAGGGCGTGATGTCTGGATGCACAGCAGCCATTGTATTTCCATGAGGGAAGTGGAGCAGGAAGCCAGAAGGAACCTGGCCTCAGTGAGTTTCCTGGGTGCTCCACCACCCTTGAGCTGTCCACTCCAGGCAGCAGTGCTGTGGGACTGAGCACACGCAGGGGCTGGTGGACTGCAGAGAAGCCCCTGACCCACTCGGGCCAGCGATGAGCAGGGAGGGAGAGGGCAGAGGGGCTGCGAGGGCTGCCCACACGGAGGCTCGGTGGCCGCCGGGCGAGGAGGCAGGAGACCACGAGTGTCCCTCCAGAAGGACCTTTGCTAGGTGAGACTATACGAGTGTCTTGGGGCTGCTGTGACAAATGACCACACCGGGGGACTTAAACAACAGATTTTGGTTCTGTTACCGTCCTGGAGGCCAGAAGCGCACATCCAGGTGTGGGCCGGGCCATGCTCCCTCTACAGGCTCCAGGAGAGGGTCCTTCCTGCCTCTTTGAGACCTTGGTGGTCCAGGCGACCCTGGGCAATGGTCACATGACTCGGATCTCTGCTCTGTCTTCACACGGCTGCCTTATTTTTCATGTGTCCCATGTCTGTTCTCCTCTTCTTGTAAGGACGCCAGTCACTGGGTTTCGAGCCCACCCTAAACACAGGATGCTCTCGAGATCCGTAACTAATGACGTCTGCAAAGACCTCATTTCCGAATAGGTCACATTCTCAGGTTCTGGGGGGCGTGAATTTTGTGGGCACACTATCCAACCCATACGGGGACTTTATGCCAGGCCTGGGCCCCGAGGCTGCTTCTCCCCGTCCCTCCAGGTGACAGTCACGGGAGCCACCATGTGCTGACATCGCGCTGGCCGCGGCTCTGCTCCGCCGCTTCCCGTGATTATGCACCGGCCCGAGAAAATCCCCTGCGCTCCCAGAGACCCGAGAACAACGCTGATAATGAGATCTGCTGCCCGAAATTACTTGTTTCTGAGGGTTTGCAGTAATTTTTTGTCTGGGAATAATTAACTCGAGGACTTGGGTAAAGCAAGTTAAAGCCGGGGGAGGTAGGTGGCTGGAAAGTCCGTTTGACGGGGATCATGAACAAAGCCTCCTGGGCTGGGAAGGCGCACATGGGCCACGTCAGCACGAGAGGCCACGCGAGCCAGGACCCTCCGCTGCCTGCCTCTGGCTCCCGTGGCTTCCCAGGGCAGTTCCGCTCCCTGATGCCGCCCTGGGGAAGATGGCCCAGGGCTTGGAGCCACGTAACGTGGACGCGAGTCTCGACTCTGGCGGCTACAGGGCAATAGGCAGGTGCAAGGGCCACGTGGGACAGCGTGTGTGGCGTGTGAGCCTGGGTCCGGCACATGGTGGGCGCTCAGGAAAAATGGCAGCGTTAAGATGACGGGAGGAGGTACAAAGCCTGGGTTCGGTCCACCCCAGCTACTCACTGAGCCGGCCGGGAGCCCCTGGGCAAGTCCTTGAACAGCCCCGGGCAAATATAAAGGGAGGCGAGATGAGATGTGAAATTGTCTTGCAGACTATAAGCTGCTGTCCGTCTGTTTTATAAATAACGACGGGGAAGCCCCGATCACTGCACCCCACCTGCCAGACCGGCGCTGCCTGTTCTCGCTACTCCAGTGGTTCTAAAAGAGGGGTTCCTGGGCCAGCAAGCATCAGCTGGGAACTTGCTAGAAATGCAGATTTTAGGGCTCCACCCGAGATGTCCCCCCAGTATCCATTCTCCTATTCTTCAGGGCTCACAGAGGACCAAAGCTTTGGAGGGCACACTGCCCCTGGGAATAAAGCACTGCCCTTGCTAGCCCCCTCTGCAGATGTGGCCTCAGCCTGAAGTTTTGGCTAATAACATAGAGGCAGAAATGTTGAGACATTTGATGCTTGAAGGGA
The DNA here is from genome assembly GCA_963575035.1 of Avahi laniger. Taxonomy (NCBI): domain Eukaryota; kingdom Metazoa; phylum Chordata; class Mammalia; order Primates; family Indriidae; genus Avahi; species Avahi laniger. Next base: position 52,934 of record CAUYSK010073806.1, on the reverse strand, counting down.
ATTGGCTCAGCTGCAGGAGTGGCCCTTGTTAACTGTCTGCTTTTCCTCTTCCTGCCAGTCTGCAAGGAGAATGTGATGGCTGGTGCTCCTGCAGCCCTCTTGGATCATGAATGATCTTGAGGACAGAGACCGTGTGTTGAGAATGGTGGAGCAGACATATAAAGGTCAGTGTCTTGGCCGAGTGACCAGCATCACTCCAGTTCTAGACGCCCTTCCTCTGAGCTCTTACGAATGGGAAATGAGCTTCTGTCTTGTTTAAGCTTCTCTTATTTCAAGTTTTTGTGTTATACAGCTGGACCTCATCTGTTTGGTGAAGAAAGGAGAGAGAGCCTCCCACAAATAGTGGGAGGGCGCCAGGTGGCTGAGGGCCGCAGTGTGGAGGAGAGATTGGAGGGAGGGACTGGAGTCCAGTGAGGGGCTCTGCAGTGTCCAGGCCCAAGGTGATGGGGACTTAGCTGGACATGACTGTGCCAGTATCTTCTTTGGCCTCAGAGCCAGAGTTGCCCAGCATGCAGTGCTGGGAGAATATGCAAATGAGATGCAGCAGGGATTTATCAGGGGATCAGTGGCCCTGACAGCATCATGAGCCATTAGGCGGTACCTCCGGGGGAAGGAAATGGGGAGCCAGCTCTTGTCATCGATCTCCCAGAGGGACAGAGAGATAGAGGCAAGGCTCAGGGACATCAGGGAAGGGATGGAAGAGCCATGGAGGTGCAGGGAACCTCCCGGGGTCCCCAGGCTGGAAACGTCAGGGAGTTTCAGGGGTGCTCCAGGCATCAGGGTGTGGAGCTACGTCCTCGTGGAGGGACTGGCTTCTTCATCTCTTCATCGATTCAGGCTCCAAAACTGGAGAGTGAAGTGCTCTCCTGGCCCCTGGCAGGCAAGGGGTCGCGTGCAAACCACAGTCAATGTTTCATCTGCTCCCTAAAGTTTGAGCCGGGGCTTCAGGAGGGCTGGCCGGGGCAGTCACTCAGGAACACTAAGACCTGGGGACGGGAGGGCCCTGGGTCACTCCTCTCATCCCTCATCCCACAGAAGAGGAAACTGAAGCTCAGAGAGGGGCAGCAACTGGCCCAAAGTACCCCGCAAGGTGGGTGGTGCCAGGTGTGCTCCTGTCCCCCGCCCCAGTGATCCTGGAGCACTGCAGGCTGCATTCCAGATGCTTCCGTGGGCTGTGAGACCAGGCCTGTCTGGAGCTGGTCTGTAAATGCAGGGTCAGATGGCATCCGGGGTCTTCAGAGAGGTCACTGTGGGGGGCTGGGGTTGGGAGGGGCTGTGTACATGGGGACTCTGACTGAGATGGGACGTTCCCCTGGAGCCCTCTGTATAGCTGGAAGGTTGTCCGTGGGCCCCTGGCTCCACTTCCCGAAGACGGTAGGTGAGGGACCTGTGCCCAAGCATCGGACAACGTCAAAGGGAAGGTGTAGACGCCAGCCGCTGGGTGGGGAGCTGGGGCGGTGGCCCTTTGTGGGGCTGTGGACTCTCCCCATGGGCCCCGGCTCAGTTCTTGCTGTGCCACTGCATTCCGGCAGTGCCAAGGGAGAAGACCCCAGGATGGCGGGCAGTGGTGGCCAGTAGGGACCAGAGGCTGGGTTATGACATTCCGGCGGGGAGGGGGGCGTGCCAGCTGGTGGGCTCCGGGGCTCCAGCTCCATCAGGCCCGGGCTGTGCTGGCTGCTGGCTCTGGCTGTCGTGCCCACCCCTGGGCTGTGGCAGAGCAGCCGTGGCTGGGGTCCTCTGGGGTATGAAGGCATCAGGGCAGGGTCTGGCGTGGGAGAGACTTCTCCGAAACAAGGAGAGCACACGCCAGCAGGGCTGGAGACTGTGGTATCAGTCCTGGGCAACCTCACCGTGTGCCTCTGCCCCATCTTCCGTCTTTGGGTAGGTACCTGAGGGTCTCTAGGGCCTAGAGTCCTCCCCCGGCAGGGTGGATCCTCTTATGGGGGTAATAGAGAGGATACCCCAAATTTGCACTCCTTTCTGAAAGACCCCATCTGGGCCACCTGGGCATCTGGCTACCTCCTGGGCTCCTCGGGCTCTGTCCCAGTCGACTACCCGCTAGTCATCTGCTTGGGCCTCGGCAAAGTGGCCCTGCCCATCCAAACAGGCATGCCGTGGGGTTTCAGATGCCTGCAAGGCCAGCAAGGAGCGGTTTCTTCCCACAGACCTGGCCACGTGCGCCCGCACTTGCAGGCCAGGCCCATCATAGCCTCCCTCTCCCCAGGGCTGGGAACTGGGGATCTGCCCTCTGTGCTCCAGCCGCCCTGGCTTCCCGGCAGTCTCTCCGCACATCTAGCTCTCCCCTGCCTCAGGGCCTTTGCGCTTGCTGTCCCTCTGCCTGGAATGCCACTGCCCCGGGTCTTCCTGTGCTGGCTCCTCCTCTCCAATGTCACCTCCTCAGAAGGCTTTCCCTGGTCACTGCATCTCACGTGGCCTCTCGCCCCCTTGCATCTCTTTCAACCATTATTCTGTTCCAGTCTATTCTTAGCTTATATCAATAACAATATCTGCTGTTTCTGTTTTCTTTTCCACCTCCTTCTCCTCCTTACTCTCTGAATCCGCAGCGGAGGGCCAGCTCCATGGGAAGGTGTTCCTGCCTGTGTCGTTTGTTGCCGGATGCTCGGCACCCAGACTGGTGCCTGTGTTTACTGACCGACCAGTCACATGTGCCCGGAGGTCTCCTGAGATGGGGAGAAATGGATCTTGGGCCAGACTCTACTAAACCCTGTGGCCCAGACAAGTCACAGGGCCTCCCTGAACCTCGGCATCTACTTCCGTAAGATCAGGGAGACAATATCAACCTGACTGGAGGAGCCCACTCCAGGCAGGAGGTGCCCGGCCCGGCAGGGCCATCCAGGAACGCCCTGACTTCTCAGCCAGCTGCCCAGGCTCCCTGCTGCTGGGCCTTCAGCCTCCTGCGCCTACTCAGGCATCCACAACACGTTCAATTTGATTCAGGGAGGGCGATCTCTATTTTTTGGTGGTGCTAGCATTGACGGTCTATTTCCTGCTTAGTGCTCAGCGCCGAGCTGGCATTAATGTAGAAAAATTAGTATTATCAGGGCTGTGTTCGGAGCCATCTCTCACGCTGCAGCCCATGACACGTTAATTAAACTTGATAAATGCTCTTGTCTAAAGATAACTTTTGAACAAAGGATCCAGTCACCCACTTATTAGTTGGCTACATGCTCCGGTAAATTGCCTGGGAGGTGCCCAGAGCTCCCTGGGCCTGCGGCTGGGGACCACGGGGCTGGTCTCGGAACGGGCAGTGGCGCCGTGGCAGGTGCCCCACGTGTCTCGGGGGCTGGGCAGGGCGCTAGGGACCAGGGGTGGCAGGATGGGCGTCTCGACCCAGCTCCCAGCAGGGCCCTGCCCTCGTCCGCTTGGCAGTTCCTTCCCTGCTCCTTCCTGCCCGGCACCCTGCCCTGTCACCGTGACGCCTCCGTCCCTTAGTGATCATAGTCAGGAGCCCACAGGTAGGACTTCTGCCCCCACTGGGAGCTGTCTCTGGGTGTCCATCCTGCTGTGGTATCGCCTTCTTGCCACTCTGCTCCCCGCAGCCCTGTGCCCCGTGCCGGAAAAGCCACGGTGGCTTCCCCAGTGGCATCGGGGACGCCTAAGGTCACGCTGGCCATGGCATCCTGTAGGACTGTGCCCCTCCAAGACCACCACGTGCAAAGACACAAGGGCCGCGTGTGTCACTGGGAGCAACTGCACCACCCCAGAGACCACCCAGGGGAGACAGAGGCGCTGTCGCGAGGACCACGTGGAGAAGGAGGCAGGCGGTCTCAGGAGTCACTGAGGCCTTTGTCTGCCCCAGCAGACACCCGCGGTTCTCAGCCCAACCCCTTTGCGGCAGCCCCTCCCAGGATCCCCCACAGGCTGCGGTGCCTTTGGCCCTGGCCTGTTTTAGAGGCCCCGGTGCACGCACACACACCTGGGGACCGGAGGAGGCGGCGGGCTGGGCTGAGCTCTGCCGGTTTGTTTGCAGCCGGGTGGCCGGGGGCAGATCACTTTGCCTCTCACAGCCAGCCCTGCTTCCGACAGGTGGGGAAGAGGCAGCCGGAAAACCATGGCATCTCTGGATGCTGAGGCTTGGGGGAAGCACCCCCGCCCGGTGCGCAAAGGCGAGACTGCTGCGACCCCCAGCTCCGCCCACTGCGTCTACACCATGTGGGCACAGCAGTGGCCAGAGTGACAAAGCTACAGAGGAGCCAGCAGCCCCCATGGCCACCGGCTGTGGAGGCTGTCAGGAGTCTGTAGCGACAGAGAAACCTGGTCTTACAAGGGGACGGTGTCAGGCCTGGGATCTGATGGCCCCACTGCCTTGCGGGTTTCTCCCACTTCTCTGCCCTGTGCCTGAGAGGCTGCAGACACACCTGCTGGTCACGCCACACGGCCTTGGCAGATGCTGTTCCTTCTGCCTGGGTCGCCCCTCCCTCCTTCCCAGGCCCTGGTAACCTCAAGGTTACCTCGTGATGACAAGACGGCTGCAGGAGTGCCATCATACCTGTGTGCCAGGCAGGACAGAAAGGGTCAGGAGAACTGGGAAGAGAATGGGGCGGAGCCATGCCCCCAGGGAGGCCGTGAACAGGCAGGTGGGAACCACGAGAATGGGTGTCTGGGGAGGTTGGGATTTATTGTGAGGAATCGACAGTCTGAGACGTGAGAGGCGCCCACCCTTTCCTAGGTGGTCACCTCCTTTAACAATAGCCCCTGGAAGCAACATCCAGTGCCTCCCACAGGCCCTGGCCACAGGAGGGCTGGGACACAGTCGTCCAGCTGGGCTCATGGTGACCGCCGTGAAGGCAGAGTCGGTTCCTACAGGAGAGGGAAGAGGGGCTGTGGGAGGCCCCAGCAGTCGCCGCCAGGTGGATTTCACAGCACGGCGGCGCCGCCTGCGCTGCTGCTCTGCGAGCCAAATAAGCAGGTGCCCGAAGCCCCTGAGTGCCGGGCAGTGCGCCAGGCGGCAGTGTTGTGGCAATGAATGCAGTGTCTGTCCCCATTTTAAAGTCGAGGCTGAGTCTTTTGAGTTCTCGTGGCCGGGGGTCCTGGCTCCAAGGCCCGTGTGACTTGCTTGAACTAAGTGACCTCTTGGCGCCTGTCTCAGAGGCCTCCACTCCTGGAGAAGGGGAAATGTGGCTTCGCGGGGCTCGGGCAGCCACGGTGCAGGAGTGTTTCGCGTGGCCGTGTGGCCACGCCGCTGCCACGGCTGCTCACGCGTCCCCGCCCGGGGTTCCCATGCTGCCACCGTGGGCCGGGAACGGAAGTGTCATTACCTTTGAGTCGCAGCAGCAGGAGTCTTAACTTGCTTCTGGGCTCCTGGCTCAGCAGGTAACGAGCTCCCACCGGGGAGCCTCTGCCTCGTCTTTGCGAAGCTGGAAACGAGGAGGAAAAGGCCGCTGGGGTACGAAGAGTGCGCCGGCATTTGCGACAGATGGCAGCAAAGCTGAGTTTCCGATCGGGGCAGGAAGCAGTTGTTTGTGTGTGACTTGGCCTTTTCAGAGCAGATCAGTTTGGGCCTCGTTGTTTCTCCCCGGCTGACGGCAGCCAGATGAGTACAGCAGCCATTGTGCGCGGTGGCCGCGCGACAGACTCCACGCCCCTCGTCCAGCTGCCCGCCCGGCTCGTGCCCGTGGCTGCCCCACGCGCTGCAGCGCAGGCGAGGGGCAGAAGACATGCTCCGTGGGCGGTTCTGCCGCCGTCACTAGCGTGGCCGTGGCTGGTGCTCCGCGTTCTGGCCTTGATGCTGTCGTTGGCTGCCCATGGGGCTGGGGGAGGAGACGGAAGATGCTGGAGGGAGCCGGGCCTTGGGGCTCACAGAGGCGAGAGGTGCAGAGGTCAGAGGGCGTGAACACTTTGGCCAGGACTCCGGCAGCAGGACAAGAGATGAGCTCTCCAGCCCAGCCTGCTCCCTCCACCTCCTCCAGCCTCCGTTTCCTCATCTGTAAGGTGGGCAGGGCTGCGGTGAAGGTTCTGTGACACGAGGCCGGCACCTGGTGGGGTCTCAGGACACACGGGCCATTTTCTCTCCTCTGTGTCTGGGCCGAGCTGCAGGGAGCAGAGGGCCTCGCGTGAGGGGAAGAGACGGTGCCGAAGGGTGTCCTCGCTGGCCCCGGGGTCACTGCTGGTGCCCTGCACTACCTGGGGCGGGTGGGCGGCGCAGGGCGACCTACTCTTCCTGGAGACTGGGGCAGCCCATGGCCCCGGCCGTCCCCAGGCTCAGGCCGCTCGGGCGGTGCCCTCTGTGCTCTTCCCCCATCCTCCCCGAGCCCCCTGCAACCTGCCTTCGCGGACCTTTTCTCCCTGACGGGCTTTGCAACGAGCTGCTTTTTTTAGCCTCTCCAATCAGGCCGGCGTCGTGCTTGGCTATTGTTAGCCTCTCAGCCCGATGCCTCCCTCAGCCAGGGATGAGCTCATCCTCCAGAGGTCCACGGTCACCTTTCCACGAGACTCGGCAGTGTGCGGACCTCCCCTCCCGTCCCCCACCCTGGGCCTGGGATGGGGACGGGGACAGCACCGAGAGTGGGAAGGAGTCGGGGACTGAATCGGGAGCAGGAAGAGCACGGGGGGGCGAATGCGCAAGGAGCACCTGCTGTGCGCTCTGGGCAGCTGCCTTCTGCCTGCCCCCACCCCCCCCATCACGGGGCAGCACCGTGTCTTTCCTGGGGGAGCCAGCTGTCCCCTCACTGACGCTGCTCTGACCCCAGCCCCTGCTGCCGTAACCTGGGCCAGCCCATCAGGCACCGCGTCCCCACTGGGGCTGTGAGTGGCTCAGGAATGGTGCATGGCCCAAGCAGGATGTGTAATTCTCCACTCTCCTCCCTAAATAGAACCTGTTTTGTTGGAGTGGCAACGTGCCCCCTTAATAAAGGTGTTACTAGGTTCCCTTGCCGCTAGGAGTGGCTGTGGGGATGTAGGAGGAAGTCTGCCAGCTTGCTTTCCTGTCCAAGGGGAAGGTCTCAGTGGCACAAACCCTTCTTCCTGCCTGGGATGTGGGTCTGCTGCCCAGGGCAGGAGCAGCCATGTTGTAACCACGAGGTTAAAAGGTGCAAAGGCTGGGCCTCCTGGGAAAGAGATGGCAGCACAGACACACACTTGGACATTTGCCTCTTCACGAAACCCCACTGAAATGACGGTACAGATCACTTCACAGGCCTCACCCTCGAGTACGAAGAGAAGCAGAGAAGGCCAAAGCAACATTTTGGAAACTGAAAATCTGGTAGATGAGCCATAACCCCTAGGTGGGCTGGAGACAGCTAAAACTCAGCTGGCAGCAATTGGTGGGTGAGAAGGAGGGTTATTTCAAATGGGGGCAGGTGGTCTTCCTCCTCCACTCACGTGGCTGGGAGATTGTCCCTCCCCAAGCCCAGCAGAAAACCTGAGATTTATTTTTGAGAGCAGAGGCCTCTGGACTGGGGGGCACCACACCAAGGCAGGGGAAACACTGAATGTCGGGGTCCCTGCCCTCTTCCTCTCACAGCTGCTGGGATGCAGGCAGCCAGGCCTCGTGCCCAAACGGCAGGAGGAGGAGGTCATTTTGGGGAGAATGGGGGAAAGGCCCAACCCTGTGACCCCGGATGACCCCGGGATCCGGCTCAGCCAGATCATTTGCGGTGAAGACCACAGCCAACAGACGCTCAGGGGCGCAGCACTTCCGATCAGCTTTTCTGCCTTTCAAATGAGGTATGCATTTAAACGAAATTTGCATTCAGTGAAGTGCACAGATCTTAAGAGCATGGTTTGATGAATTTTGGCACACGTATCCTCCCGTGTCACATGCCTCCCTCAAGCACGAAACATTCCCTCAACCTGGAAGGTCTCTGCCCCCACACCTGCCTCCCCTCTGCCCGAGGCCAGGCTGCTCTGATTCCTGCCATGGTGGGAGCTCTGTCTGTTCTGGAAGTTCGCGTAAATGAAATAGTACAGCAGACAGCCTCGTATCAGGTTCCTGTCACTCACCTAAAGTCTCTGCGCGTCGTCCGCGCATCGCAGGTGTCAGGAGTTCGCTCCTTTTCATGGCTGAGTAGTAGTCCGTCGCTCACGCAGACCTTACTCTTCCCCTCTCCCGCAGGTGGACGTTTGGGTTGACAGTTCTCGGCGATCACAAAAGCTGCTACGAACATTCTTATACAAGTTTTTATGTGGACACGTGCTTTCGTTTTTTTACTGGATAAATAACGAGAGGTAGAATTGCTTGGTTGCGGGATAGGTGCATGGTTAACTTCACGAGGAATTGTCGAACTGATTTCCAGAGCAGTTGCACCATTTTACACTCTCACCAACAGTGAACAAAGTTCCACTTGCTCCACAGCTTTGCCAATGCTTGTGACGGTCAGTTTTTAAAGTTTGAGCCATTCTAGTGGGTGCACAGTGTATCTTGCCATTAGAATGTGTACTCCCCTCCTCCAACCGCTAATGACGTTGAGCAACGTTTTATTATAACACATACCTATTTGCCATCCGTATACCTTCTTTGGTGAAGTGTTTGTTCAAATCGTTTGCTCCTTTTGGGGAGTTTATTATTGAGTTGTAAGAGTTCCTTATATGTTCTAGATATAAGTCCTTTGTCTAATGTTTTGTATATATTTTCTCCCACATGTGACTTCCCTTTCATTTTTACAACAGTATTTTTAAAAAACCAAACACTTCTATTATATAATTTATCAATCAATGGTAAATTACATTGATTGATTTTCAAATGTGAAACCAATCTTGCACTCCTGGGATAAGCCCCGTGTAGACAAGGTGTGTGTGTGTGAATTTGATATGCTACAATTTGTTTAAGAGCTTTTCATTTATATATTTGTGAGGAATATTGGTCTGTAGTTTTCTTCTTTTGTAGTTTTTGTCTGGTTTCAATATCAGGCTATTGCCGACCTCACAGAATAAACTGAGATGTGTTCCAGCTGTTTCAATTTTCTGGAGGAGTTTGTATAGAATGGGTATTATTTCTTCCTTATGTGTTTAATAGAATTCACTAGTGAAGCCATTTGGACCTGGAGTTTTCTTTGTTGGAAGGTTTTTAAATGACTAATTCTATATATTTAGTAGATGTAGAGCCATTCAGGGTATCTATTTTTCCTTGAGTGAGACTTGATACTTGGTGTATGTTCAAGAAATTTGCCGATTTCATCCATGCTGTCTCATGTATTGGCATCAAATTGTTTATATTGTCCTTTCACTGCCTGTGGGCTCTGCATGGTGCTCCCTTCCTCATTCCTGATGTTGAAAACCTGTGTCTGCTCTCTTCTGGTCACAGTCAGTGTGGCTACAGGTGTGTTAATTGTATCAAATTACTTAAAGAATAAACTTTTTTTTATTCATTTTCTCTGTTCTTCTGTTTTCTAATCCATTGATTTCTGCTCTTCTCTTTACCATTTCCTTTCTTCTGTTTACTTACCTACTCTTTGTCTAATTTATTAAGGTGGGTGTTTAGGTCATCAATTTGAAACTTTTCTTTTTTCCTAATATAAGCATTTACTAATAAAATTTCCCTCCATGCACTGCTTTAGCTGCATCCCACATATATTGATACATGAAGTTTTCATTTACATTCACTTAAAAATAGTAATTTCACTTATGATTTATTATTTAACCAGTGGATTCTTTAGAAATGTATTCTTTAGTTTCAACATATTTGGGATTCTCCAGCTATTTCCCTGTTATTGATTTCTAATTTAATCCCGTTGTGGAAGGAGAACATACTTTGCATGATTCAAATCCATTCAAATTTTTTGAGACTTGTTTTATGGCCCAGAAAATTATTTATCTTGGTAAATATTTCACAAGCACTTGAAAAAGCTGTTTCTGCTGTTGTAGGGTGGAGTAGTCCATAAATGTTGATCAGGTTCAGCTGGTTGATGATGCTGTTCAAATCTCCTGTATTCTACTAATTTTCTTTCTATTCATTACAGCAACTATTGAGAGAGGGGTGTTGAAATCTTCAATTATAATTGTGGATATGTCTAAATCTCCTTTCAGTTCTATTAGTTTTGCTTTATGTATTTTGAATTTCTGTTCTCAGGTGTTCTCTGTTTCATCTCTTGATGAAGTAACCCTTTTATTATAAAATGTCCCTTTTTATTCCTAGCAATATCATTTGCTCTGAACTCTACCTTTCTGATATTAATACCGACATTCTAGCTTTCTTTCAATTAATGCTAGGATGGCATATCTTTGTCCATCTTTTTACTCTTAATCTATTGGTACTTTTATGTTTAATTTTGACTTTCTGTAGATGACACGTAGTTCAATCTTGCTTTTTTTTTTTTAATCTAAAATCCAGTCTCACAATCTCCACCTTTAAATTAGGGTGTTTATGCTGGGTGTGGTGGCTAACGCCTGTAATCCTAGCCCTCTGGGAGGCCGAGGTGGGAGGACCACTTGAGGTGAGGAGTTTGAGACCAGCCCAAGCAAGAGCGAGGCCCTGTCTCTGCAAAAAATAGAAAACTTAGCCAGGCGTGGTGGCGTGCACCTGCAGTCCCAGCTACTCAGAAGGCTGAGGCAGGAGGATCACTGGAGCCTGGGAGTTGGCGGTTACAGCGAGCTAGGATGATGCCACTGCACTCTAGTTGGGCAACAGAGCTAAACCCTGTCTCTAAATAACAAACAAACAAATAAGGGTGTTTAGACTACTTATGCTGAAGGTGGATATGGTTAAGATTGAGTTTAAATCTCTCACGTGGCTTTTTTTCTCTTCTATTTATCCCATCTATTCTTTGTTCCCCTTTTCTTCTTTTTCTGACTTCTTTTGGTTTAATTGTGTATTTTTATGATTCTACTTTATCTCCTCTATTGGCTTATTAAATATACCTCATTTATTTTCTTTTTTAAAAATGGTTGCTTTAGTGTTTATTTTTTGCGCCTTTAGCTTGTCACGGACAAGAGGCCAGGCACGTCACGCCCTTTGCGTGCTGCTCCAGCTGTGCGTATTCAGTACCCCCACCTCCCACCCCCGCTCCTGGCCTTCCTGCTGCTATCGTCACAACGTCACTTCTGCATATGTTGTAAACCCCACATACGTTGTTGCTATATTTGCCTTAAACAGGTAATTATCTTTTAAAGAGGCACAAGAATTAAGAAAAGTATCTTTTGTATTCAGTCGTATAATTGCCATTTTGATGCTCGTTAACCCTGTGTTGATTCAGAATTGTCTAGTATGAGCGCAATTTCCCTCCTTAACATTTCTTATAGTGCTGCTCTGCTCAGGGTCAAATCTCTCAGCTTTTTATGTTAAATCTTCATTTTACCTTCATTTAAAAATATATCATCTCTGTATATAGAATTCAAACTTGACAATTCTCTTTCATTGCTTCAAAGATATTATGTCATTCGCCTTCTGACTTCCATTGTTTCTTCTAGAAAGCTCCATGCAGATTTCACCTTTGTTCTGTATGTAATGTGTGTTTTTAAATCCCTGCTGCGTTTAAGACTTTGTCTTTAGCATCTGTTTCCAGTAATTTGATTACAAACACCTTGATGTGGCTTTCTTCATCGTTCTTGTGCTTGGGGTTCGTTGAGTTTTTGGATCTGTGGATTGATAGTTTTCATCAACTTGGACAAAAATTAACTGCTATTTTTCCAAATATTTTTTCTTCCCACCCCTCCTCATTTCTCTCTTTTTCTGCAGTTCCAATCACGTGCATGTAGGTCACTTGATGTTTTGTCATTATATTTCACATTTTTTCCTCCAGCTGTTTCATTTTTGGATACTTCCTTGGACCTACGTATCCACCTAAACTTTCTTCTGTGTTGTCTAACCTGCCGTTAATTCTGTCCAGTGTGGTTTTGTTTTTAAGGATATACAGAAGTGAAAGTTTATTTCATTGAGAAAGAAGGAAAGAGAGAGAGAGTCAGAGAGAGAGAGAGAGAGGGTGTGAGTGGCCACGGCACATGGAGGAAGGAGTGAAAATCTGTCCTGTGTGGTTTTCATCTCTCGAACTCTGACGTGGGTCTTTTGAGAAAGTATGTTTCATATTTGTTATTTTCAGGTGCTCGCTTTCCTCTACTTTCTTAAACAAATAGAACAAATTTATCATTGTTGTTTTAATATCCTTATCTAATAATTCTATCATCTGTGTCATTTCTGGGTCTGTTTCTATTGACTGATTTTTCTCTTTATTATGAGCTGTTTTTTTCCTACCTTTTTGCATGGCTGGTAATTTTTAATTAGATATCAGAGATTGTAATTCTGGTTGTGGGATGCTGGAGTCTCTCTCTCTCCCTCCCTCCCATGTCCCCTTTTTCTTATATTCCTTTAAATATTTTTAATTTTTTTCTGGGCCTTAGAAAAGTTACTTGGAAATAGTTTGAGGCTTCCGAGGTTTGAGTTTAAGCTTTGTTCTAGAATTTCTTCTTCTAACGTAAGGTAGCTTCTTCCCACACATGTGCTGATCAGTACTCAGCTAAAGGACTGAGGGTAACCCCTCAGGATTATAGATAGTCAGTTGTTTTGGCATCATTTATTGAAAATATTTTTCTTTTCTGGGCTCTGTTCTGTTGCAGTGATCTATTTGTCTATGTTTATGCCATTATCGTACTGTCTTCATTATCATAGATTTATAGCAAGTCTTGAAATCACATAGTACAAACCCTTCAACTTTATTTTTCTTTTTAAAGATTTTATTTAGCTATTCAAGGTTTTAAAATTTCTACATAAATTTTAGAATTAACTTGTTAACTTAAAAAATCTGCTGGTATTAAAATGTTTAAAAAAGCAGTTTCATTGAGGTAGAACTGCCCTACAATCCGTGGTGCACATCTGAAGTGTGCAATTCGATGAGTTACGAAGCAGGTTCCACGTGTGAACCGACATCACGATCAATATAAAGGACATGGTCATCGCCCCCAAAAGTTTTCTTCTGACTTTCTGGGTTCCTTAATTCCCACCCTACCCTGCCCCTAGGCAATCACTGATCTGCCTTCTCTCAATATAGATTGGTTTATTGAAATTTTGATTGAAATTACATTAAATCAGTAGATAAATTTGGGAAGAACTGATATTCTACAAATATTGAATATTGTAATCAATGATTATGGAATATCTCTCCATTTACTTATTTCTTCTTTATTTTCTCTTAGTATGCATGCTATAAAGCTATAAAGCTTTAAGTGTAGAGGTTTTACCTCTATTTTGTGAAATTTATTCCTATGTATTTTATGTTTGTTATGGTATTGCAAAAGATGTTACTTTTAGTGTCAGTCATTGAAGCGTGTAGAAATTTAATTGGCTTTCTCTACTGCCTTTGTACCCTGTGACCTTGCTGAATTTGCTTACTCGTAGAGCAGTTCAAAAACGTTTCTCAATATTTCCTACATATACAGTCACACCCGTGCGTACGGATAGTTCTGTCTTTTCCGCTCCACGCCATCTGCCGTTTAGTTCTTTCTCTTGCTCGATGTCACTGACTTGGACTCCAGTCCAGCGTTGAACAGGAAGCTGACATCTTGCCTCACTTCAGCTCTTAGGGGGAAAGCATCCATTCTTCGTCAGGTGGTATGATATTAACGGTAGATTTTGGTTTTTGTTTTGCTTTGCTTTGTTTCTGGATGACTTTAATCAGCACCTTGTATTTCCCTAGTTTGCTGACAGTGTTTATAACAAATGGTTGTTGAATTTTATCAAATGCTTTTTGTGCATCTATGGAGACGATCATATGGACTTTTGCCTTTATTTTGTTGATGTTAATCCATTTTTTAATTTGGTTTTTGAATGCTGAACATCTGAAAACGATATTTCATGTATTCCCACCGTCCGGTTTTATAATTACTAGTGGCAGGAGGCAAGTGCAATCCCGTCGTGGCTGAGAGCAGTAATTCGAAACCAGCCCTACCACAGCCGCGTCCTGCCCAGTCTAAGCGGCAGCCAAGGGTCACTAGAGGGACAAGAGTGACCCAAATAAACAACCAGCGAGGAGAAACTGGGAGGAAATGATACTACAGAAAGAGAAAAAAATTAAAAAATACTGTCACTGATATGCTCAGATGAGTAAGAGATCCTTATATAAGACCAAGATGCCACAAAACAGGAACAGGAATTCTTAGAAAATAAAAATATTGCAGCTGAAATGAAAAACTCAGTAGAAGAGCTGGAAACCAAACACAATCCTGTATTATAGAATCCTGAACAAAAAAGACCGAGAAAATGGAAGAGAAAGGATGAGAATGTTACAGAAAGGCCAGGGGTAGAGAGAGCAGAAAAGGCAGAGGGAAGAAATTATCAATGAACTGATTAAAAAATATTCTACTTCCAAGACCACCTCGTGCCCAGAAAGACTGGTGAAAATAAGCCAATACCAAACACACCACCAGGACATTTCCGAGTGCCGGGGACAGGGAACTGAAGCCCGAGGGGCGGGGCGGGTCCTGCACGGAGCTCCAGGCAAGAGCGTGGCTTTCAACCTCGCGGTAGCACTTGGGCGGTGGGAGGACCACGGAGTAATTCCCGCAGAAATCCAGGCCCCGTGTGCTGAAAACCACTGCTGTGAACAGAACTCCCTTATCCGTGGAGTTTGGGTTAGAATTCGCTAGAATAGTTTGCAGGACTTGAGAGACAGAAGGGAGGTGGCAGCCAGCACTTCCTGAGAGGCTCTGTGCTCAGACAGGAAGACAGAGCACTGTGGAGGTGCCTGGTAGGTTCTAGCTTTTTCTTTCCTGTCACATGTGCTCTTCTTCCATCCTGCCAGCCCTGCCGGCCACCAGCAGCCCAGCCCACCCCCGGGCCTCAGCTTCTCCCGGATGTCCTCAAACTCCTCTGACTGGGCCGGACACGTTCTGCCCCGGGGGTTTCCCTGCAAGCTGTGACTTGTGGCCCACGTCCTGCTTCAGGAGGTTGGTTAGCGACCCCTCCCCATCTGGATCTGCCCTTCCAGCCCCTCCCACCACCGCGCAAGGCACAATTTCTGCAGCCATCTCCGCAGCGGCCCTGCGAGCTCTGCTTCCCTGACTGCTGTCTGAGATGATTTTGGTGCCTAAAGTGGTCCCAGGGAACAAAAACGTGTGCATAGCAGTCTGGAATTGTTCCAGGTTTGACCAGATTTAAAGGCAGTAATGTCCCCGTGGCCAGAGGTAAATAGCAGTCCGTCACCCATGGCACATGTCGGCAAAGCAATTACTGAAGTCGTCACCTGGAGGCTCTCAGCCCAGTTGCCTGTAGAAGGCAAGTCTTTGGGGGATCGAGAAGCAGTGACCCTAGAACATTTGGTGGCACGAGGCACACGAGGACTGTGGGTCTTGTCGGTGATGTGTAAGCATTTTGGGGAACCCGGGGAAGGAAAGCGCTGAGCCGAGGACTGTAAAGTCCCAGCGCAAGGTCCAGGCCGGGAGCCCAGCAGTGTCTCTGGCTTCCTGGAAAGACACCCGCATTCCGGTAGTCACAGGATTGAGAGCTTTCTGAAAACAGAACCCACAGTCTCATTCTGCAGGGGAATGAGGTTTAAGAATGCAGTTTAAATGCACAGTGTCTCTTGTATTTAAATTAGGGCAATGACTGGGAAGGAGCAGGACTCTCAAAATTGGAGTGGACTGACCTACGGGCAGGTTGTGCCGACACTGGGCGCCGGTGACCCCAGTTCTGCCCAGCACCCTTAGCTCACAGAAGCTCCCTTCCTCCGTCTGAGGAGGTCGGCCCCCCATTGCCCAGAGCCCGCAGTGACCTCTCCTGAGGGGACAGTCCTCCTCCAGCCCCAGCCCCCAAACCCCTCATTTCTTCCAGACCTGTCACTCGACTCATGTCCTGCAGGCTTTGGGCGGTGGGTACAGAGGATCTACCCTACACAGGAGGAGGCACCCTACACGGGCACAGAGGATACAGTGTCAGAGATACTGCAGGTTCAGGTCCAGACCACCACAGTAAAGAAAATATTGCAATAAAGCAAGTAACATGAATTGTTTTGTTTCCCAGTGCATGTAACACGTGCTTTGCCCGGGTCCGTCCGAGGAATCAGTATCTATGGCAGCTGTGGCCTTATGAAATGTATTTCTTAAGCAATAAGACTTGCCTCAACTGGCCACAGATCAGAGATTACTCCCTGATCCGTGGGCTGCAGAATGCGTGTTGTGTTGGTGGCATGCGAACAGCCTCCCCATCAGAGCTCTGGGGTGACTGGGTGCATTGTCATGAGCAGGAGTATTTCGAAAGGAATCTTTCATTCTCTCAGCAGTAGGTCTCAATAGTGGGCTTAAAATATTCAGTAAACCATGCTGTAAACAGAAGTGCTGTCGTCCAGGCTCTGTTGTTCCATTTATAGAGCACAGGCAGAGTAGGTTTAGTACAGTTCTTAAGGGCCCTAGGATTTTTGGAATAGTAAGTGAGCATTGGCTTCAACTTAAGTCCCCAGCTGCATTAGCCCCTAACAAGAGAGTCAGCCTGTTTTGAAGCCAGGCACTGACTTCTCTCTAGCTATGAAAGTCCTAGGTGAATCTTCTTCCAATAGCAGGCTGTTTTGTCTACACCGACAGTCTGTTGTTCAGTGTAGCCGTCTTCATCACTGATCTCAGCGGGTCTTCTGGGTAACTTGCTGCAGCTTCTGCGCCAGCACTTGCTGCTCCGCCTCGCACTTCCATGTGACGGGGACCTCGTGACCCAACCTCGGCTGGCTCCAGGGTTTTCTTCTGCAGCTGCCTCAGCTCTCTCAGCCTTCACAGAACTGAAGAGAGTTAGGGCCTTGCTCTGGATTGGGCTTCGGCTTAAGGGAATGTCGTGGCTGGTTGGATCTTCCGTCCAGACCACTCAAACTTTGTCCACGTCGGCGATGAGGCAATTTCACTTTCTTATCATCCAGTTGTTCCCTGAGGTAACACTTTCAATTTCCTTCAAGAACTTTGCCTTTGCCTTCTCAGCTTGGCTACCTGGCGCAAGAGGCCCAGCTTTTGGCCTCCGTTGGCTTCTGACGTGCCTCACTCACTAATCGTTTCTGTCGTTCTGATTTAAAGTGAGAGACATGCGACTCCTCCTTTCACTTGAACACCGAGAGGCCATGGTAGGTTATTAATTGGCCTAATTTCAATACTGTTGTGTCTGAGGGAATAGGGAGCCCGAGGACAGGGAGAGAGCTGGGGAAACGGCCGGTCGGTGGAGCAGGCAGAGCACACATGACATTAAGTTCGCTGTCGTCTGTGGCGAGGGTCATGGTGCCCCAGGCAATCACGATAGTAACGTCAAGGACCCCTGACGACGGAGGTCAGCACACTAGGCAAAGAGCCCAGCCGTGGAGCTCGCTTTAGGCGAAGGCAACGTGGACCGAACCGTGGCAGGAGGGTGCCGTGAACACCAGGCACAGCCATGGGAGCAGCTGTCAGAGCTCGGAGTTCTTGTTCCTTGTGCCGCTATCGCTATAATATTCAACGATATTAAGAGTCTGCCTTCTGCCTTAAGCCTCCCATTCCCGTGCCTAACATGCGCTGTATCAATCGTGGTTGACCTCGTGTCTCATATTGAAGTCACAGGATGTCACACAGCAAGTGCGACCCAGGCAGAAGTGGGGGGAAGAGAGGGAGGGTAGAAGGTAAGCAGGCCTTTGATTTTATAAGGAACAGTTGCCACGTGTTAAGAAGCAGCCTGATTTTGCTATTATTTGGAAGTTAAATGTAGTTAAAGAGGTTGGTTTGAATGCCAAGTTGGCAACTTGCGGACGCTGGCAGACAAAGGTACCGCGGAGCCCCTCCTCCCCGAGCAGCCCTGTGATCCGAGGTGGACGGACCAAGGCAGAGGCATGCTGTGGCCCCAGCTTGTCCTCACTTGTCCTCACTCCACGTCCTGCTCGTGCTCTGTCCCACTGACCCACACCCGGCAGTGGCCCGGGTCCACCCCCAGAGGCGGCAGTTCCCCGTGAAGTCTTGGCCAGCTCCGCCCTGGCACCCCACCAAGGCTGCATGTGTGTGGCACCCACGGCTCCCCTCAGGCTGTGACCTGACCTCGCGCCAGCACACGGCCTGGGGAGGGCGAGGCTGGTCCTTTCTGGGCCTCCGGCTCCCTTGTCCCCAGCTCTGCTCCCAGCTCCTCCTGGGATTGTGCAAGGTCTGATTCCTAAGGCCAGGCCCTGGTTCTGCCACATTCTTTGGGACTCCTCTTCCTGGACTGAACTCCCACCGGTACAGCAGCCGAACCACCCCCCACGTGTGAGAGCAGGATAAGACGTTTTCAGTTTTGCAGTGTATCAAAAATGTGTCATGTACGGGCTCCATCTCGGGAAGCTACTGAGAGATGTTTTTCATTAAAATAAGGGAGAAAGCTCAAGAGAGGAAGCTCTGGGGCAAAGGAACAGGAAATCCAACACAGGAGAGGGGAGAAGAAGCGTGTGGGACACCAGCTTTCACCAAGGCCTGTGGACAACGGACGAGACACGAGCCCCGGGGGCTGCCGGTCACCTTCGAGGGGAGAGCGCCTCTGAGGCGTGGGCGATCAGTAGAGAGTTTGGTGATAAGAACTTAGACACCAACTAAGAACAAACGACACAAATAAAGCAATTAACATTAACTTCAGAAAGACGGAACGTCGCGTGGGGAAAGGTGCGTGATCGTGGTATCTCTGCAGTCAGCCGTGAGCAGCGTTTTCATGTCGCGGTTATGTGAGCAGCAACTGTCGATCCTGTCAAGGTCCCGAAACAGCGGCTGGGAGCAGCCGGGTGGTTTGGGAGGCGAAACAAAGCTCGGGCCGCGCTTCCACAGCGGGCGTCTGGGGGGAATGCGGGCGTCTGCAAGACAACCGGATCGTCAGCACGAACACGCTGTTAGAGGGGGTGGCAGGTGTGGTTGGGGCCAGTTGTCCTGGTTTTTGTTCCCGGTTGGAAAAAGTCCCTAATCTCAAGTCCTTACTGTTGTGGGTTTTTTCTGTTTTTATTGGTGCCGACCCGACCCTCGGCCTTTGACCACATTCCCCTGTCACCTGCCATGTCACCTGCATGTCTAAGCAGCTGCCCCGTCACCTGCACACCCTCATCCCTGCCTAACAGTAGCAAGATAAAGCCGAAAATAACCGACTAGAGTTGAAACAGTTGCCCTCAGGAAGGGGAACGGGGGCGGGAAGGGGGGTCGGCTGCTCTGGGGCAACAGCGGCCGGGACCGCGGGACGCTGAGTTATGTGCCTACGTGACTCGGGTCAACAAATATGAGGTCGCCACGCTGGAGCCGCGGCCTCAGCCTCAGACCGCCTCGGAATTCTTACTACAGCAGAAGGATTCATCTTCCTCGCCTGAAGCACTGGCCCTCAGAGTTTTGGCAAATGCGTAGGAACACATTCCTGACCGACACACGGGTGCCCCCACGACCTTCCCTGAGCCTTGCTACAGGGGACGTTCTCCTGGCTGTCCTCCCCCCAGGGCCTCTCCGTCAGTCCCGGTTCTCTTGCCGCGTGCACAGAGCCAGGGGCTCGCTCTCCCTGTCCTGGACCCGCTGACCCCGGCGGCCGTGGCATTTGAAATGACGAGGAGTGAGTGAGGAAGGGGAGTTTGTTCCCATGAAAACTCAAGTACGCTATCTGAAGACTCAACAGAGGCAAGACGTTTAAGGATTCTGCATTCCGAATCCTTTGGCTACGCCTTTAAGCTTTTCCTTTAATAAGACACCCAAACTGGGAACTGTAGACAGTGTTCCAGGAGTCAGGTTTTTGCAACAAACACTCCAAGAAGTGCCCGTCGGATGAAATGCCAGTCATATTCAAAGAAAAGGCCCCAAATCAAAACATTGGCGGATAAATGTTCAATGAGATATTTTCCATTTGAAGTAAGGTGTTTAAGGTGCATATATGTACCATTTTTTGGTAGTGCTTTTTAAAAAATTGAGGTAAAAGTCAGGCAGTGTATTACTATTAACCATCCTAAATCGAGCGACATTCAGTGTGTTCACAGTGTTGTGAAACCACCACGTTTTTCTATGATAATTTTAAGACTTTTCGTCACCCCAGAAGAATATATGTATCATTCAAAAATGATTCTCTGCTTTAAAATATGCTTTTGCGTAACAGACAAACGTGTGATTTGGGCTGGAGGGTTGGGTGCTGGGGAAGAAAGGATGATGACCTACAGGGCAGGCTTTGGGCTTCCAGCAGCCCCCTGTCCCTCTGTTTGGTGAGAGTCTTCTGAACCTCGAAGTCACCAAACACAGGGATGCCGAGTCGGGAGTTGAAGGAAAGGCAGACCCTGTCGGCATCACGACAGTGTCTGGGTCAAGCTATGCCTGAAGCCAGATCAACCCAGACACTTCTGCATTTTAGGAGCCAGCAAGTCGTCCTTTTTACTTAAGTCAGTTTGAATTGGGTTCTGACCTGAGCAGTTACATCCCCCTGAGTCTCACAGCAACTCTGGGAGGAGCCACCCGATCGCTAGCTCACTGGTGTGGATGGTGAGGATCGGGAGAGGAGAGGTTCAGCGGCAGATCCCCCATGCCCTCCTGCTCCCTTCTCTCCCTGTGACCCTCAGGTGCGAGGTAGGGCCAGGGGCACGAGCCAGGCTTTCACTGCCCTGAGGCCATGACCCTTCACCTCTGACCTCGGTTGCTCTCCTTTTTGTGCAGAGGCGTTGGCGAGAGAAGCCTCCCTGGCTCGGGGCGGGACGCAGAGCCCTCGGCCTTGGGCACGTTAATGCTGGCATTAGACGCCTCCCACTCCAGTGTTTTCTTTGCCTTGAACAGAACTTTGGCTTTTGGCTGTAAACCTGAGAGGTGGCTCAGCCTCACAGACAACTCCAAACTCTCATGCCACTGTATGACCTTAAGCAAGTTCACAGACCTTTCTGTTTCACTTTTCTCACCTATAAAACTAAGTGGTTGGATTAGACTAGCGCCATCTGTTAGAAATGGAATTGAATTGGAGTCACATATGTGGTTTAAAATGTCCTAGTAGCCACATTTAAAAAAGAAATAGGTAAAAGTAATTTAGTAATAAACTTTATTTAATTCAATATATCCCAGATATTACGCTAACATATAATCAAGCTGAGTTAGTGAGAAATCTTGCATGTTGTATACTGAGCCGTCAACGTCTGGCTGAGTATTTCATACCGGAAGCACATCTCAGTTCGGCCACGTCTCACGCACACGGTAGCCGAGTATGTGCTGTGGCTGCTACCATCCCGACAGTGCCAGGCTGGGCCGATGGGCTTCAGACTTTGCCGTTTATATTTTAAGCAGCAGGATCATTCTTTGAAGTGAGCCTCTGTTCAGAGTACTGCCACGTAAACGGATGACGAGGCTGCCCGGCCGGGTCAGGGTCTTGCTCTGCGTCTTCCCACCCCGCCCCCTGCCCTGCCCCCGCCACACGTGAGGTTTCTCGTCCCACGCGGGGGCTCCTGGGAGTCCTGTCTGGAGGTCACTGTCGAGACGACCTCCGAGGGCCCCAATTGTGTAAACGTAGAGATCACCTTAGAGGGGATATCTCAACTAAAAACAAACCGCAGAGAAATGTCAGTGTGTGGAAAGGCGGTGATTCTCCCTCCTGGGCTCTGCTCTGGGTGACCTGGGAAACTGGAAATCCAGCCTCGTCCGTTCCTTCACCGAGCTAGTCAGCGTGGGACGGGCCACGTCGCGGTAACAAATAGACTCCGAAATCTCAGCAACTTAACACCACGTTTCCTTCTTCCTCGTGAAGGTTTAACGCAAGCTAGTAGCGCTCCTGGGTGGTGTCCCTCCCACAGTGACGCGGAGACCAAGCCAGGCCACTGCCACCTTCAACACGTGTTCTCCACAGCCGCTGTGGATGAGCAGGAGAGAACCGGGCCGGCCTGGATGTGCAGACCACTCCATCCCGCTGGCCAGAACGCGGGACACGGCCCACCTCAGTGCAAGGGGGGCTGCGGAATGGGGTCTTCCTGGAGCCAGGGAGAGGAAGGACGTGTCCCCGTGAGCGACTCCGTCCCCTCCCAGGGCTGTGGCCCAGTCTGTCTCCTCTACTCCAGATGTGTTTTACTTCCCTTGTCTTCTGTTTAAGTTCTGCTGATCTCAGTGCAAATGTCACTTCCTGGGGAGGACAGACAGAAGCCCCCGGGGGCAGGGCAGGAGAGCCAGGCAGGGCCAGTCACCCCCACTCACGGTGGCAGCAGGAGCTCAGACTCTATCCCTGAGGGTGCAAGAAATCAAGGGTTTCCAGAATCGTGGTAAAAGGATGGGATTTGCATTTGAAAACAGCCTCTTGAGCGGAGAGCTGATGATGATACTTCTGTTTTTAAGAAAGGCCAACTCTCTTGGTGGCACCCCAAGGAAAGGGCAACTCTGTGTGGTGCCAGCTTTGATGAACAATCTCATCTTCATTGAAATATTTTACCAATGCTCCCTGTAAAAGGCTTCTAAATTATTCAGTCTCCCAGCTGTCTGGGCAGAGGGGCCTGCTGAGGCTGAGGGCCCCAGGAGTGGGCCAGGGAGGCCAGTGGTTAGAGCTGGCAGAGACCGGCAGACTTTAAGTCTTCTCAGCCTCTCGGTCAAGGGCTTGAGCCTGGCTACTTCCTTCGTGTTCATGGACCTTAATGAATGCCGACTGTGGGCGGCCCAGACCCTGCTCTCGCCACTGGGGACGCAGACAGGAGTCAGGCACGATCCTGAGCTGTCCCAGTGTGTTGTGGAGACTGATGCCCAGACAGAAGGCAAGGTGAGTCCCAGGCCAGGGATAGAGAATGACAAGGGGCCATGGCAGCCCAGGTTAGGAATAACAGCCTGGATGACATGGGAGAGGGAATGTCCAAGCTGGGTTTTAAAGGATGCATAGGAGTTCACCAGGTAGATGAGGTGAGTGACAGACATCCCTGGCAGTGAGACCTGCAGGGGCAAAGCTCTGCGGGCTGGGAGGGCACAGTGTGTGGGTACAGGCAGGGCGGGTCTAGGCAGAGGCTGGGTCCTGAAGAGCTTTGAACTTCAGGCCTCTGTGGACTCTATTCTAGAGTCCTGCAGAGCAACTTGTCAGTTGCTCTGAAGAGGGAGTGACACGGAGCTGTGACGCGCAGAATGGATGGCATCACCCTGTTTGCAGGTGAGGAACTCAAGGCTCAGAGGGGTGGAGGAATTTACCCAAGACCACACAGTGCGAAGGTAGCCTGGTGCACGGCTCCTGGCAACGCTGACCACTCTCTGAACCTCTGTCTTCCCGGCTGCCAAATGGGGACATGAGACCCACCGCTTTGTTGGAAAGTGATGTTGGAAAGGCCATTGCTGTGGACAGAGCGGAGCTGAGGGGCACGAGGGTGCAGTCACAGCAGCCAGGCGTGGGGAGGAGGCGCAGGCTGGCCCCCGGCGAGGTGCCAAGGGGAGGTGAGGGGGTGGCACCGAGGCCCCACCCAGGGGCCGATGCCAGGGAGAGACAGCGCAGCGCTAACGGGCCTCGTCTCCCCGTTGCTCGGCGGCCGTCCTGGGGTCTGCAGGGAGCGGGCAGCCTCACGTCGATGGCGGGGTTTGTGCTTCCTATAGAGCGCAGCGTTTGAACCTTGTGCGCATTCTTGGCCACGGCGCACCTGAGGCTGACAAAGGGCCCCTGTTCCCAGACTGGCCTCGTTTTTGTGAAAAACCCTTCCCAGGCTGCCGCTCCGAGGTCGGCGTTTCGGGGGCTGGACCCCGTGGCTCCAGCTGGTGCAGCCACTGCCCAGGACCACCAGACTCCTGGCTCCTCCAGGCAAGTGGGCCCCCTTGGGCGTGCTCTCCTTGAGCGCCGACTGTGCACCAAGCCCTGGGCAGGCCTCGGGGGGCACACAAGCAGCCCTACGTCTCCCCTAGTCCCTGGCGCCCCAGGGCTCCCAGGGAACCCTGTGGTCTCAGCGTAAAGCACGCTGGAGAGGCAGCCCTGCTCCGCCGCGTCAACACCTCCCTCCCTCCCTTCCTTTACTGCCCCTGCTTCCCCGTCGACGCCGCCATCCTGCCCTCTGTGAACTTGTTCTGATGCTGGGACTGTGAGGTCTTCCTTCTTGATCAGGCCAACTCCTACTCATCCTTCAAAACCCAGGAGTGCCCCCTCCTTTGCGAAGCCTTTCCCAGTTCCCTCAAGCAGGCACTCCCTCACTCCTGGTGCCCACGGTGACTCACGTGAGGACACTGGCCACGCTCATCTATGGGGACAGCAAGTGCACAGGCCTGAGGTGTAGCCTGCGTGGCACGTTTGGGAAACAGGGAGCCCAGGAGCAGTAAGCGGGGAGAGGTGGAGGGCGGGAGCAGCAGACAGAGCGAGTGGAGCATCTGAACCGCTCGGCGCACCACGCGCCACGGTACTGACTACCGTAGCCCGCTGGCTTTCACGGCAGCCAGGTGGGAACGGAGACCCAGGAGTCAAGTGACGTGCCCACAGCCACACAACCATCCACGGCAGAGTCGGCATTTAAACTGAGACCGTCCCCAAAGTTCATGTCTGACAGAGTCACCCTGCAGCCTCCCTCGAGAAGGGGAGCAGGAGGCTGAGCCCACGCCCCCTTCACTGCCCCCTTGCTGGTTACCCCGTGGCCCCCGCCCACGTGGGCAGGCCTCCCTCGGGGGGATCTCCCCTCACCCCAGTCACTTGGTCCGCTTGGCTCCAGGAAAGGGCCGGTCTTGGGTCCGACGAGCCAAGGGCCGGTCTTGACTCCTTTATTGCTACACGAGCAGCTCAGCCATACACACCAGGGATGCTTTTCCTGGTGGCTGGGAAAAGGGCCGCTTTCTCCTGCGCGGCCCCAGGCTAGGGAGACTCTCACCAACGCCATTGTGTGTGGCCACCTTCCTGGACGGGCCTTCTGCGGCGTGGGTGACACAGATGCCAACGTGGCTCAGTCATCTGCCTCCCCCAGCACCTGTAGCTCGAGTGTGGATCCTGCCACTCGAGGGCCGTGGGCCTGGCCCTGTGCAGACGCTGCGTGCATGGAGCTGAGGCCAACAGGGGGCCTGCTCTTGGCGGTGGACACAGATGCAGGCCAGAGAGTGACCACAGAATGTGCTCAGGGCTGTGGCACAGGGGAGCTGAGGAAGCAGGATGTTGCTGGGGGCGAGGCAGGGTGGAGTTGGGGGTCAGCTTGCTGTAGAAGCAACTCTGATTTCATATTACTTAACTTTCCATGTTACTTCTAAGATAAAAGAATGAAAGGATGTCAGTTCTATCCCTTCCTTCTATCCATTTATCCACCCACCCATTCATCCATCCATCCACCCACTCGTCATCTTCCCACCCATCCTCCCAGCCTCCATTCCCCATTTCCCCATCCCCATCTACCCATCACCCACCCACCCATTCATGCATGCACTCATCCATCCATCCATCCACACACCCATCTATCCATCCATCCATCCATCCACCCATCTATCCATCCATCCATCCACCCATCTACCAGTCTATTCATTCATCCATCCATCCCCAGCTACCGATCACCCACTCCCCCATCCATGCATGGACCCATCCATCCATCCATCCACACACCCATCTATCCATCCATCCATCCATCCACCCATCTATCCATCCATCCATCTACCCATCTACCAGTCTATCCATCCATCCATCCCCAACTACCCATCACCCACTCCCCATCCATGCACGCACCCATCCATCCATCCACCCATCTATCCATCCATCCATCCATCCATCCATCCACCCATCCCCAGCTACCGACCACCACTCACCCATCCAGCATGCGTGCACCTACCCATCCATCCATCCATCTGTTCATCCACCCATCCCTCACATACTTGTGCCTACTCTGTGCCACACTCTAAGGATTTTAAGCAAAGTCAAACCTAGTCCCTGGCCTTGACCCCATGTAGACCTCGAGCCCTAGAACTTTGTACTGACATTCCTTGATCTTTGTTGGCCTTGATGGTGGGGAGACAGGTGAGGACGGGCAAGCAGCATCCAGTGTGGACAGAGGGAAGAAGGGCAGAGGCTCTGAGAGCATGGGGCGGTGCCCGGGGGTCATGGTCACATTAGGAGGGGACATCTGAGATAAATCTGGTTAGATATGAAGGAAGTGGCCAGGCAAGGGGTGGAGAAGGGTCTCCAGGCAGAGGAGAGAGGTCCGCTCAGACTGTGACAGGTGCCGGGGAATTATAGGGAGTCACGTCGAGTTAGGCTGAGCCGAGTGTGCTGTGTCGTCGTCCACGAGGCTGGAGGGGTCAGTGGGGGCCAGATCTGGGCTGGCAGGGAGGTCAGGCTGCAGGATTGGAGGCAGCTCTGATAGCTGGACCTGGCAGGGCCAGGATCTGCCCAGGCAAGTTCAGGAGAAATGAGTGTGTTGAGACAGGAGGCTAAACACCCCCATCTCGTCCCCCCAGGGGAAGCACGTGGACACAGGCCTGAGAAAGGGCTGGTGCTGTGGGCGCTGGCCCTGACTCCCACAGAAGGGCATCTGCTGTCTTGTCCGTGGCTGCCCACCATGAGCCTCCACTCCACTCCCTTTGCTAGCCCGGGGAGACCCCCGCTAGCATGGACGTCGGCTCATCCCAGCTAAGGCTCCAGGTTCAAGGATTGCCCTTGCAGAGAGAAAGGAAGGAAGGCAAGGCAGGTGCAAGACAAAAAAGCCCCCAGAGGATTCTTTGAAACAGGAAGGGGTGGCGGAGGTTCCAGGCTGGCCGGGACTCACAAACGAGTGAGTCCAGTGAGGTCAGTGAAGTTCCTTCGCTCACAAATCAGGCGTCCTGGGACTTGAGTCATGGCTCAGCCACTTCCTGGCCTTGCGACCCTGAGAGAGTGACTTCACCTCTCTGTGCCTCCACTGCTGCATCCGTGGTGTAAGGACAGTGGTCCTGCCCACCCCATGGGGTGACTTACATCAGACACGCCAGAACAGCGTCGGCATGTGGTAAGTAGTCCATTGAGGTCAAGTCCTGCCATAATTGTCGTTTTTCTCCAGGGGACAGTCCTGCCTGGGTTGGACAGGCTGGGCGGCTGTGCTCAGCTCTGGGACCGTCCACCGCCCCTGGGGACCTGGTGCCTCTGCCCTCCTGGCTGTGGCTCCCTTCCCTCCACAAACGGTTTGCTGTGCGCCCACGTCCTGGGCATGCGGAGGTGACTCAGGCTGGTGGAGAAGACAGCTGAGGCCAACAGAGAGGGTTGACAGGAGGGAGCAACGATGGCCTAGACCTAACGGGAGCCTCCCTAGAAGACATCGAGATGGTTTGGGCTGAGTCATGAGGCTGAGGTCGGCCTGATGGATGAGCCAGGGGAGGCATTGCAGGTGGAGAAATGAGGGCAGGTGCAAAGGCACTGAGGCGTGTCCTGGCTGACTTGGGCTCTGGGCCAAATCCCTGTTCTGCCACTTGCTAGATATGCAACCCTGGACATCCGGCTTTTCTCTATGCCTCAGTGTCCCGTATGTAGTGGGGATGACAGCAACACTGTTCTCCTCCTAGGGCTGTTGTTGAGAGTTAAGTGAATGTGCGCACGGTGCCGTGAGCAGGGCCTGCATGCAGGAAGCGCTCTGCAAACGTTGGTTAAGGTTGATGTCGTGTGAATCATCTGAGAGCGCGCTCATATATGTAGGCTTTTTTTCTTTTTACCTGCCGCTCTCTCCAGTGGACACCAGCGTGAATGCACATTCTTGACAGACAAACACAAGTTTCAAATCCCATTGCTGAGACCTTCTAATTTGCACTAAAAAGGAGCATTTTTGGCTCCCTGCTCAGACTCTGGCGGCTTCTGGGTGACAATCTGCTGTCAGATGCTTTTCACAAGCCTTGGTTTTAGCAGCCGAGGTACTGACTGGGCCAGATCTGGGATAACTGGGTCCTTCAAAAAGGCCACGCAAAGGGACACTGATGAAACCTTCCCCAACCCTGAGTCCAGCGACATGAGCACAGGTGTGGCCGCAGCCCCCAGGATGGGCTCCTCCGTCTGCCCCGGAAATCTCTAGCATCATGGGCCCCAGCACACCCCAGCCCTGCCAGGTGTCACGTCCCCCGGGCAGGGGATGCGAGGGGCTTTGCCGCCTCCCCAGCCAGGATCCACATCCCTGCCGACGTGGGCTCTGGCGGCTTTTGGCGGAACCTGCCCCACGCTCGCCTCTGGCTGTTGAGCTAATAAACAGCTGTTCCTTCCTTAAGTCCCACTAGGATTTGGCACCAAGTGTGCCCAAAGATTTCTGCTAATTAAAATCAGGTTTTGACATTCGGGGCTTTCTGCTGAAGACAGGAGCTCACGCTCTGCTGTCAGCGGAGAGCTGAAGCGTCAGGTTCTGCCTACACTCGACCCCGGACAGCTGGGCGCTGGGAATCCAGACATTGAGGCTCTCATTTATTTATCAAATGCACTTGTATTCTCCCCCACGCTTCAGAGAGGATGTGAGTTGGCCTAGGAACAAGTACGAATCCTGTTTTCCCCTTTCTAGCTGTGTCCTAGGGCAAGTCGCTGCGCCTCTCCGTGCCTGTTCGCGCATCTGTGCGGCGGGGCGTGCGATGCCCGCACTGCAAGGCTCTGCCGAAGACAAAATGAGATCGTGAGATAAAACACCTTCGCTGCTTAATGGATGTTTCCAAAATAGGCTTGTTCAAAATGGTTCACGGAACAAGAACAGAGCAGTTAAGCCAGAGGAAAGAAGGGGCGGGGGAGGGGATGCCTATGGGTGTCCTTGCCCTGCCCTCCCCACCCCATGGCGAGATGGCTGGTGCAGGTCCGGGCACCTGGCCCCAGGGACCCCGAGTGACAGAGCCTGCAAGGGGAGGGGGAGAGAGGGAAGCAGAGGCACAGAGCTGAGGCCCCGGGAAGCCTCGAGGGGTCCAGCCCCAGCTGTGAGATGTCTTTAGGTGTTCCTAAGCTTCCCAGCACCCCGACAATAAATCCCCACCGTGCTTAAGTCTGAGTTTTGGAACCAGGAGGAAGTGGTACAATTGAGGGGCAGTCACGCCGCACAGAGCTGCGGGGTCGAGGAGAAGTCCGGCTCCGAGGAAAGGCAGAGGCTCTCGATGGAGGAAAAGGTCCCACGGGCTTCTTGTGGGCATTCTGGGAGACAGGGCTCTTCCTGGCCCTGGATGTAAGACCACGTCCTCATGTGGCACTTTCCGCGGGGACTTGGGGGATGACCTGGATGCGGTTCCCAGCCACACCACTGTGGCAAAGGCCAGTGGCCGCCTGGTGGCCATGTCTTGACGTGAGGCTGCCCAGAAGCTGGGGGCAGGACACAGCCTCGTCAGGACGTGCTGAGAAAGGTGATGTTTCCAGGGCCCAGACAGCGGCGAGCGGTCAGGGTGACACGCTAACTGCCCAGGGGTGCCTGGCGGGCAATACGGCGAAGTGTGAGGGCGCTGGCTGTCTGGGGCCACAGGGGATGGGGATTGGCCACCAGCCCCCCCATCTCTCATTCCCCCACCCCGTGAGGGCCATGGGGGGGTCATGCAGCTTCACTAGCAGAACTTACACAGGTGCGGGGGCTTCTCAGCAGCCCAGTGCTGCGGCTGGCGGAGGCCTTCACTTCCCAGCCAGCCGCTGGGGGGCTGCCCACGATGCTCAGCTGCTCGCAGCACAGCAACTGAGGGTCCTGCTAAAATGGGCCCAGATGGGTCCTCCCTCTGCACCGTGTTGGAGCCCTCCCCCTCGGAGTAAAAGCCACAGTGCGTCAGTGGCCCTCTCTGACCTCCTCGCCGCTCCTCGACAGCTCCTTGCACCCTTGACCTCACCAGACACACGGCCCCACACACTGCCCAGGGCCTCACTCTGCCTGCAGAGCTCTCCCTCCAGGGGTCTGCAGCCCCCATTCCAAGTAGGGCTGCCCTGGGGGTCCCCAGCTCTCATGTACTATGCTCCATCTGTTATCTCCTGCTGACGCGGTGCACACTTTGCTGTCTTTCTCTTCTTGTTGGAAGACAAGCTCCCGAGGATAGGGGAGCTGTTTGTTCATTGCTCATGGATGGGTCCCTGTGAGCCTTGAGTGGCACCTGGCCCAGAGTCCCTGCTCAGAAAACCTGTAAGGACGGGACAGATGAGGACTTGTGCCTGAGCTGGCTGAAGCCCACAGGCCTGGCGTCCCTCCCGTGCTGAGAAGTGGCCAGGTGGCCACTGGATGGCTAGAGTCACAACCGTCAGTGAAAATGTCAGTGAGGTTTCCTCACCTCCGCAGGCACTTCCCAGGGGTTTCTCACCAAGTCCTCTCAACAATCCCTCCCACTTGACAGAGGAGGAAACTGAGGCTCCCAGGGCAAGTGTTGGGGAATGACCCTTTTTACAGAAAGTCTTCCAGAAAACAATGTATGGTTCCCCAGAGAAGGGAGGCTGGGCAGAAACAAACAGCATGCAGCCTCACAGGGGGCTGGGGGGAGTTGGGGGGGCCGTGATTCCCCTCAAGGATTCCCGCAGCCCCGGCAGCACCAGCTCTCGCAACCTGTTCCTCCTGAAGGTGGTCCTCCCTGGGCCCCTGAGCGGAGACCGAAACCTGATGCTCAACACCTGTTGGTGCTTACGGGACCATCTTCAAAAATCTCCTTTGAATGAATCATAATTATTCATTGCCCCAAGTTTAAAAGTAAAACATTAATTTTGTGTTAATATATTAATATGTATTAATATATAACATATTATATAAATATGTATTTATATGTAATGCGATATCTACAATGATAATTTAAGAACTAATTGAAGGGAATTGGGGAGCAAACCTCCCATTAAGAAGCACATCTGACCTGCCCTTCCCCCCCGGAGATAATGAAGACTGAGTGTTCTGCTGTTGTTCCTCCCCATCTTTCTTCCAGGAGTGTGTGGCTGTGAGCGGGACCGGCCAGGAGTTTGGGGGTGGGAGTGGGAACCTGCAGGAGAGGTGGTGGCCTGAATGGGGCCATCCTGGGGAGGTGCAGGTTGGCATCTAAACTTGATCATGCCACTCTCCTGCCCGAACACTCTATGGCTCCCACCGCTCTTAGAACGAGACTCCAGCTCCCTGTTGCTCTGTGTCACTCACAAGGCAGAGTGAGAGGGCCGGGACCTTGCTGGTCCCCAAATGCCCCAAGATCTTCCCCCTGTTGTTCCCAATGCCCAGGACACTTGTCACCCTCTACTTCCTCCTGGTCTGGGCCAGCCTGGCCTCACAGGGACAGCCCTTTCCAGGTGCCCAGGCTGAGTGAGGGCTGGATCTTCCTTTCCTCTCTGGAGTCCCCTCTTTTCAGAGCACCTGTCACATTTGTCATTACAGATGTACTCGTCTGGCCACTCATTTAAGATCTTTCTCTGCCTCTAGCATGTACGCCCTGTGGGCGCAGTCACCATCTGTATACTACTGTATGCGCAGCGCCTGGCACGTAGTAGGTGACCCATAGCTATTTGCATATTTAAAGGAAAAGACGGCAATGGCCGGAGGACATAGGGACATTGGACTCCCGTGTCTGTATGTGTCTATGTGTTTATGGACATATTTCTTCTGAACTGTTGTATGAAAGTGTAATATACGTATAGAGAGTGCACCATTCCGAGTGTACATCTGGGTGAATTGACACCAGTTACACACCCACGTATCCAGCACCCAGACCCAGAAATAAAACATCCTCAGAACCTTGAGAGCCTCCGCAGCGGTCACTGCCTCTGCGCTGCAGGCGAAACGCACGCTGGCGGGACGGGAAACGGGCTCCACCGCTCTGAAACCGGCGACATCCATGATGCTTAAGTGGAGCCCACAGACACGGCGGAGACGCGCCCGTCTGCTCAGCAAAGGTGCACAGGCGCCTGCCGGAATGTTCACGATCGCTTGGAACCGGACGCCACCCACGTGTCCATCTCAGTGGATGGGTGAAGGCAGGTGGGACAGTCACACCGTGGAATGCGTCACAGCAACAAGAACCCAGATGGCACAGACACGGGCAGCAGCGACCACGACTCTCACAACGTGGAGGGGAAAACGCCAGGCGGAAAAGGTGACATTCACATGAGAGGCTAAAACAGGCCGAACAACACAGCCTGCACTGTGTGTGCAGATTTTTGTTTCCTTTCCTTCCCTTCTTCCTTTCTCTCTCTCTTCCTTCCCTTTCCCCTTTCTTTCCTTCCTTTCAAATTTGGGATCTCTCTCTCCACCCCGCCCCCTACACACACACACACACACACACACACACACACACACACACACGCGCACGCGCGGCTTCTTCTCTACATCAAGAACTAACACTTTTTACTGATGAACCCCACTGTCAAACGAAGAGCTGCCCTTGTGTTGTATTGATGCCTACTAATAGTTTAAGCATCCACGCTTTGGAGGATCTGTGACCTTTTTCAGAAATCAGGGTGGGTTCAAGGTCTGTCAGACACAGGTGCACTTGCTTAGGCAGAATGGGGTGTTGGTGGCAGTGGCCATGTGACGTGCCTCGCCCCTTGGCGAGTGTGCTCGGGGGAGGGCAGGCACGTGGGCACCAGCTACAGCGGCTTTCCCAGCAGAAGGCAGGCAGAGAGAGGATCGTGTGAAGGAACTAAGTGTCTGTGTCTTCCCAAAGGCTGCACACAGGCCACCGTCTGGGTGGTTAACACGTGACTGAATCTCCGCTGCGGGCGCAGAGTCGGGCTGCATGGGTTTACACCTGGGCTCTGCCAGGCGCTGGTGACTCATCGTGGGCAAGCTATTTAACTTCTTGGGGCCTCCATTTCCTCATCTGTAAACTAAGTTTTAAAATCGTGTGTACCACATGCGGTTGCTGTAAGAATTATCGGTAGGCGCTTGGTAAATGCCCAAAAGGAACATGGCAAGCATTCGATGAGCGTTTTTCTGCTCTTGCTGGGTTATGTCCCCGCTTCCTCAGTCAGCTCTCGCTGTAACAACGCTGCATAACAAGCAGCCCCAGCATCTCAGCGGCTCCCAACAGCGAGCGTCGTACTCGATTCTGAGCTGCGGCGGGTTCAGTCTGCCCCACCTGGATCCTTCTCTCCGTCCAGAACCCACGGAGGAGCCGTGGCCGGCTGAGCATTTCTGGTGGGGGCAGGAGAGCCAGAGGGGGCAGGGCCCGTGACGCCTCGCAGAGCCATTGCTGTGTCGTCACTTCTGCCCACATTTCGGGCTCTAAGCAAGTGTCGGGCGGAGCGTGAAGCAGGGACGCCAGGACGTCCGCTGCCCCGCAGGAACTGGCCGGGCGAGGGTGACTGTGAAGAGAGAACGCGGTTTCCCACCTACTCCGCACGCACCCGGGGACTGGCCCCTCAGGGAAACGCTTGTGCCCTCTTCCGAGTCAGTTCCCGGCAGGGTCATGTCTGCTGAGTGACACGAGCATTTTCCTGTCCCTTCATAACATGTAACCAAATTGCCCTCCAGAAAGTCCGACCACGTTCCATTCCTCTTAGCAGCGCTGAGACTGGCCTACCGCGCCAGCCAACGCCGTGACTTACTTTTCTGCACCTTTGGTAAGCTGATAGGCAAAAATGAGAATCATGATGACGGTAGTGATAGCATCGCCTCGTGTTACCGGGTTGGGTTTTGATGGCAAATTCCCCGCAGGTGAAGTCAGAGTGGCCTCGGCTGAGCGTGGTCACCACCACCTGTTCCGGCTGAGCTTCGCAGACCGACCAGCCTTCCTGCTGAACTCGGGGCTTGGCCGTAGGATGCGTTCAGCAGAGCTTTAAATGGGGTTTGCTCTGCCCTGTCCTGCCTTGGCCCCTGACGGTGCTCAGGGACCCTGCGGAGCCACCCCGGGGAGCCCCGGAGCTGGGGGTCCTGCACAGATGGCCTGATTAGAGGCCAGACCTCTACACCTCAAGGCTGACCAGTCACTGGAGGCAGGCACCTCCTGGGCAGGGACAACCTTGGGTGTGGCAGCTCCCTTCAGCCAAGGTCAATTCCTGGAAAGACACGTGGCTGTGAGCCCCGGCAGCCACTGCCCCAGCAGCTGGAGGAGCCGGCTGAGCCCACCAGCCACTGCTCGGTTAGCCGTCCTGTGCTGAGCTCCTACAGGTGCTAGACATGGATCATCGACCGTGACAACAAGGGCCTTGGGAGGCTGGTGCCAGCACCCTCGAGGACATTCGCATTTGCCCAAGGTCACACTGCCAGAGGGGCTGCCAGGCTTGGCCAAGGCCTGCCGGACTCCAGCGCCCGTGCTCTCAACTGCTGAGGCCAGACGGACGAGGGGGGTGCCTGCGTGTGAGTTAGGGTGACTCTCTCCTGGGAGGGGCTCCTGAATCTTCGTCACTCGACTGGGCTAACTGCAGAGTGTCCAGGGATGGCCGGCGACCAGCGGCTGACGGGATATGACTGTTACGTTTTAGATTGTCATCTTTTTCTGTGTAGGAGCTTTTATCCATCTGAGAGGGAAGCAATTTAGAAAATGGTTCAGCAAAGAGTTTGGCAGATGTTTCCTCGGGCTGAGGGCTTGCAGACGTGCCTTGTCTTTTGAATCGATCAAATCTGGTCGGAGGCCCAGCTCTGCCGGCTCTGCCACCACCCCCAGCATGGACCCTGCGCCCCACATTGCACTCCCCAGGGGCCGGGGGAGATGACACCCCTGATCCGGGGATGAAGGCAGGTTCTAGTGGGCCAGGGGTGCTGCTTCAGCCCTGGGCCCTGGGACGTGGCAGCGACAGAGTGTGGGCCTTGACCTCCGGGCGACCACAGCCTAAGGGGGCAGCCGGTGGAGCCAACCAGCCATCGCAAGGCTGCCACCAGGCATGCCACGATGCGGGGAGGTAGGGAGGGGGCGTCTCCCCGAGGAGCTGATGTGGGAGCTGGGTTCTGAACATTGAATAGGAGTGCGATAACTGGCCGAGAAGGAGCGTGTGCAGAGCCGGAGGGCATGGGCTGGGGTCCAGGCGTCTCAGGTAGATGTACGAGAGGATAGCTTGAGACAGGTAGCTTTATGTTCGTGCTTTCTGACTTCGTGCTTTCTGGGTTGTCAAGAGAGAAGGAGCTGAGGTCAGCAGGCAGATGGTTCCTACAATGGGCTGAAGAGAGTGAGGGAGGGGGGACACCCCAGCCTCACCCTGAGCAGGACCTGAAGGGTCCCCTGTGCTGGGCGGGTGGGGGGAGGCTGCCGAGGTGTGGCCCTCGGGGTAGGGAGGATGCAGGGTCCCGTGGAGAGTGCAGAGTCAGCATCCCCAAGGGGTCAACTTCAGCCTCAGCCTCGGCCAGCACACGGGGCCCCAACCCATCTTCCCTGGTGGACACCCTTGTCTCAGTGGCCTGGGGCCCTTGTAAGATCCTCGAAAGAGGGTGGGGACCTCCACGGGGCGGGTGGGGTGTGGGAGGGAAAACCCAAGTCTCCTGAGGCAAAAGCAACACGGGCCGGGGGTGTGGGCAACGGCCAGAGGTGAGGCTGGACGACGAGAGGCTGGGGCGTCCAGAGTGTCCCAGGAGCTGTGTCGGGGTCAACACTCTGTGGAGCCACCGGAGCCCCACATGCAGAGGCACGCTTGGCCACACCTGCGAGACTGAAGCAGGACTCCGGCGGCTCTGTGGCAGTGGGGTGGCGTGGGGGAGACCCCACCCCGGGAGCCACCTCCTGCAGCACCAGCATGCGGGGCAGCCTGGGCCCGGACGAGGGTGGTGGGGGCTGGTAGGGTGGAGAGGCCCTTCCCCCCGCCGTGATGGGGATGAGCAGTTGCACCCCGTGGGGCCAAGTCCCACTACAGGTCACTTATTCATTCAACAAACTTTCACGGAGGGTCTACAAAGTGCCAGGTTACATCAAAACCGAACAGGTGTGGCCCGTGGCCCATGCGGAGCCTGTGGTCTGGTGGGCACATAGACACGCACCGTGAAGGCACGCAACACGCAGATGGAACAGGGGACTGGCACTCACAGCAGGGACAGGGGACGGGGCAAGGGGAAAGGACTGGGGCGTCAGGGAGACAGTCTGGCGAGCAGTTTAAGTGGGGGAGGTGGGAGACCCTTGAGGCAGGGACGGCTCAGGTAATGCAGTGGCGGGGGGCGAGGGGGATGCTCCGAGGCAGGCAGTGGTTGGAGCGCTTCCTAAATGCAGCGGAACCCTCGCAGCAGTCCTAACACGTGCTCCTAGCTCCCCATTTCATGGGTGATGAAAACAGAGGTCCAGAAAGGTTGAGTACATTGCTTGAGGTCACACAGCTCAGGAGTGACAGGGATGCGCTCTGTGGAAATGGGTCATCTCGTTGGGCCAGATTGCTAGGGAGTGTTCTGTGGACTGAATGTTTGCGTCCCTCCCAAATTCACGTGCTGAAGCCCAAATCCCTACTGTGATGGCATTTGGAGATGGCATTTGGGAAGTAATTAGGTCACAAGGGTGGCGCCTTCGTGCTGGGACTGGCGCCCTTGTGGAGGAGGCTGGAGGAGCTGGCTCCCTCTCTGTTCTCTGCCGTGTGAGGACGCAGCATCTGCCAACCCCGGTCGTGGCCTTCCAGTCCCCAGAACAGTCTATGGCCCCGTTACAGCGGCCGGAACTGACGGAGACAGCGTTTGGTTTGGGGCGATCTAGTTCGAATCTTCCGTTTTATAGATGAGTAACTGGATCACAAGGAGAAACGGCTTGTCCGCAGTCGTGCGTTCTGTGGGGGCAGAGCTGGCTTCAGACTCAGGGTGCTCTTCCACCCCGACTGTGGGGCGTACAGGGCCAGCGACTCCATCAGGGTGACAGTCGTCGGAGGAAAGATCGATTCACACTGCCTGCGTTCGTGCCTCTCAGACAGGACAGCTGTGTTAAAGTAACTTAATAAAATGAACATGCACCCCGGCCTGCCACTGCAGGGGGCCATCTCCGCGTTTGCCTTTGCCCTCCGCCCTCCCGCCACGAGTGGTAGTGGGCACAACCTCTCTGCGCGGAGGACTGGGCCCAGCTGCTCACCCGGCTCGCCTTTGCGTCCCCACACAGGACTCGTGATGCGCCGTTGTTCTCCCGTTTCACAGACAGGGACCTGCCACTCAGGGAAGTGGAGCTCTTTGCCTGCCCCGACGTAACAGCAGGTGGCTGCTGGGCATGACAGGCTGGTCGGGCGCGACTGGGATTTGCACCCTGGTTCTTGGGGCCTTTGCACCTGCTGCTCCTCCTACACAGACCACTGTACCCCAAATACTTATGCGGCTGGTACCTGCTCCTCACCGCGGTCTCAACTCAAAGGTCAACACCCCGGACAAGTCTCCTTTGACCCTTCCATCCAAAGTGCTGCCACCCCCACCTCAGCCTCCAGCACTTTCCAGCACATTCCATCTCTTACTGTCTTCAGAACACGTGTTTCATTAATTGTCCTGTTTACTTATGTGTTTATTATCCCTACTGGACTATAAGTCACTCACCTATTCCTGTGTCATCCTATGTACGTTGAACAAATACATATTGAACGTACGTTGAATGTGGGAATGAATGAGTACATGGATGAGTAAATGTCACCAAATTCTGGGCTCTTCTACTAGTTTCTAGTGGTCTATAATTTCCTGCTCTAGCATTTTACTTGTGAATTTAGGTAGTTTCCCGTTTGGGGCTATTATATATACTGCTCCAGTCAATGATGGGATCACATTTGTGAATTTCTGTAAAAGTATGGATGTGCGTGCCCAGTGAACAAAGACATTTATTTTATTTTTTATTTATTTTTGTAGAGACCAGGGTCTTGCTATGTTGCCCAGTCTGGTCTCCAACTCCTGGCCTCAAGCAATCATCCTGCCTTCCAAAGTGATTATAGGCGTGAGCCACAGCACCCAGCCAGTAAAGAAGTTTTAAAAAGCAATTGAGATGAAAATGTTTACGATGGTTCCTGACACAGTAAGTCTCCTACTTTTCAAACCCCTGCTGTGTTCCAGGCTGCAGGTGCACACACTTTCTTCCTGTCTCATTTTGTCCTCACCTTCCCTGACTGCTCTGGGAATCACAAAAGGAGAATATTTTATACACAAACAAAATGACGTGGTTTTGCCAACAATATATAGAACGAGCCCTACTGGGCGACTGGTTCTACTGTCTAAATTCCTGCCATGAGGAAGAGCCGGCTCTACTCAGCTCTTCTGAGCCTAGAGCGAGGAGGTTGCTGTCCCTGGATATTAAATTGCTGTCCATGGCAGAGATAAGTGAGCTGGTGACGGGCCAGGGCATGGGGCAGCTTTCAGGTCATCGCTCTGCCACCTGTTAGCGCGTTCTGCTGTGAATCCCTGCACCTCTCTGCGTCTCCATCTCCCCGTCGGTCGAACAGGGCTAGTGAGGTGTGCTGTTCAGAGGGTCACTGACAGCATCACAGGAGAGGCTCTGCAGCACTGGGCTGGCACGCTGGGAGCATTCTCCAAAAGTCAGCCTTGTCACTCACATGCCACCATCTGAGGTCTGTGACAATGCGACTCTGGTCCCTGAGGCATCTGCTCCCTGGGCTGCCTTCCTGCCCCCAGGGCCATTCCCCATATTCCGCCTTTCTGTGCCTACCCAATAGATCAGCAGGGCCCCTGGACTTTGGGACTCAATGGAAAGGTCCTTAGGAGGGGTGACAGCTCCCAAAGATGCGACTGGGACAGCGTACTGACGGATGTGGCACTGCCAGATGGCTATGCCTGCCAGGCGCCGCATGGCGTTCTTCATTCATTCAACCATGTGCCGACGTTGTTGGAGACCTTGAGGCCCCTCATCCACGAAAGGGACAAAGGACACCTGCACCACAGGGCTGCCCTGCCCGGAGACGTGGGAGCATTCAGCTACCAGGTGGCAGTTTGTCTCCGTGCCGTATTTCACATAATTTCCCTCTAATCATTTCCTCGAGGTAATTTGCATTTATTACAGTTACAATTCACTGTCTTCCTAATTTGCAAAAATGCTTCAGTGCCCAGGCGTGGCCCATTAACGCACAAGAGTGTGATGAAAACAGTGAAACTCTGGCCAGAACGCAGGGTGAGCTCACAAACGCAAACCACGCAGGCCGAGCCGTGTCGGTGCTCGCAAGTGAAACTCCGTGAGAGGATTCTGTATCCGCAGCCCAGACACAAAGAGTGAATTCAAATGCATTAAATCCAGATATCTGAGAAACTGATTTCGTTGCAGCGGTGAACTCTCGTCCCCCAGACCGCGGGACTTTATTATCTGTTACGAAGCTTTGTTAAACAGCCGCCTGAAGCTCACGAAGACCCACCTCTTTTTCGAGAAAAATGCAGGGATCGCTCTGGCAAAGCGATGGGAGTTTTGAGCACAAAAGCAAGTGTGCCAGCGCAAGACTGAGGGATTTTACTAGCAAAGGCCAGAGTGAGACAACAACTACGTCGTTCGAAGCCGTCCTCTCTGTAGAGAAAGCAGAGGAAGTGAAGTTGCTGCTGAGACGGTCGTGAAACCAACCACAGTCAATGCCAAATATTATGTTCAGGAAAAAAACAGAAAGAGCTGGCCCAACCCCGTCAGGTGGCACTCCAGGGTGCTGTGCGGTGGCAGGGACACAGGCTGTGTGAGCACGGTCCCCATGTGCGCCTGCCAGCAGCTACTTCTCTTTACCCGGGAAAACCTCTGCTGCAAAGAGCACAAACCAGGTCCCAGCAGGAGTGTGGCAGATGACGGTGGTTTTGAAGACAGTGACAGTGGCCATAGCCAGCACACGGTGCGCACGCGCTGGGGCCAGGACACACTATGAACTCTTTACAAGTATCAAGCAACCTTATCTCTATTTACTTATTTATTCATTTAATAAAAGCTACCTTTACCACCACATTTGGCAGTTGACAAGCTCAGGGCACCGGGAGGTGGCTGCCTTGCCCACGACGACCCAGCCAGGGAGCGGCGGAGGGGAGCACGCCCCGGGGCTGTCTCCATGCCTGCGCCGGCGGCCGCGCCGAAGAGCTTCTGCCCGAGCGTGAGTGCAAAGTGCCTTTTTCTTCCTTTACTGTTGAAAGCCCGCGTTTCAGGAAAAGAGGGTTTCCACGGCATCATTATTATTGTCACTTTCTGATGGCCACGAAGTGGACCGGAAAAGGCGCGTTCGAACCGGTTCTGGCGCGAGCAGCGCGGGTCGCGGCTGCGAGGGTGAGAAGTGGCCGGCGCACTGCCCTGCAATGTGCAGCAGAGAACTCGGTCATGACCTCGCCCCGACCCTGACACGCTGTCGAGGGGTTAGCGTGGATCGTGGACTCGACCAAGCACAGCTACCGAGACGCCTCTCGATCCTTCGTGGGAGTTAATTGGCGGCACCGAATTCTCACACAGAGTTTTGACAGGAGATGAGACTTCTCAACACGGATTAAGTGAGCCAATGTCCTTGCTAGCGCGTCAAGTGGCTCCTTCAGGTATCTCGAGGATCTATTTAGTAGCACGAAGACCCCGGACCTGTTGTTTCGGGTCAGAAAAGTCACAGATGCCTTAAAAGACCAAATGATGGTGAGAATCAAGGATGAGACACATTTAAACAATCACACCGCAAGCTGCAACAGAATGCAGAATGTCTGCAGAACCGAACACGGCGGAAACTGGGTCAGGAGTCCGCGCGCCATCCTCTCCCTCCCCGGGACGAGCCACGTCCGGCACTCGAGCGTGTCTGGCAGGGTGGCGGGATTCATCTCCTGTGCGGAAGCTCTCCGCAGTGACTGGCTCTTGTCTGGTCTAAGCATCCGAATTTGTCAGAAGGAGCACCTGGGTGCTCCCTGCCGTTGCCGAAGGTGGGGAATTGTGAGTTGGGATTTTCTAACTCGGTTGAAATAAGGAGTCAGGAAAGAAAATGAATCTACAACTCAATCTCTCTGTCCTTGGGGCCATGGCTACCTCGATAAAAGTTTAGAGCTATTTAATCGCTCAAACTTACAGGAAATGATCGTTATTATTATACATTTTTCAGTATTGCCTTTAATTGCTTTCAAAAGTTGTGATAAATCTCTAGAGAAAACAATTCCTGAACTGTCAGGCTGGGGGACCTGCCCCCTCTTCTCCTTACGTGGAGTCTTCCCTTTGGGTGACCACAGCCAGGCCACAGGAACAGGACCGGGTGGGCAGGGGTCCCAATCTGGCTCTTCGCCAGAGCTCCCATCTCCACCACTGGCGCCAGCGGCCACTCTGCTGCTCAGTCTAGAGTCACGTGGGACCTTCCCTCTCCCTTGTCTCTCCCCAGTTTGTCACCAAGCCTTGAAGAACTCCCCTCTGCACAGCGTCCGGAGCCTGCCCATTTCCCTCCATCCCCACGGCCCGAGTCCCAGCCCCGGTCTGGGCTGGACCATCCAACAGCCCCCTCCCACCCACCGGCTGAGCGGCTGTTGCAGAGTCAGGGTTAGGTGCCCTCCCATCTCGCCCTGGCACCTCGGAGCTCCTGCTCTTGCCTTGAGCCAGACGGCTCTGTGCTGACTCACCGGATTCCACAGCGAGCCCCGGGAAGGCGGCTCTGTCTGGACTGCCTGGAAGCCAAGGCCATGCAGGTGCAGACGCCGGCCCAGGAGGCAGCACCAGGCGGGCAAGGAGGGCAGGCCCCTCCAGAGTGTGGTTCTCAGCGGTTACCGCTGCGGGCACGGGAGCTCAGTCCCTCCAGGGCCCCCTAGTGTAGCAGGTGCTTGGGACCTGTCCACCTGGATGACAAGATGTTGGGCCTCCCCCACTGGCCCCTGGCCCTGTCGGTGGGGGGTTAGCTGAGGGGTGGCGACCCCCAGCCATTTCCTGAGCAGGAAGGCTGAGTGAGCTCCCCCAGCTCAGGAAAAGCCCCAAGGCACAGGTGTTGGGATGCTCAGAGCACTGGAGGCTGGACCCGGGCACTGGGGCCACTGCTCAGGGTGTCCAAGGGGGGTGAGGGGTGTGGCTGGGGCGAAAACGGTCTCTTGCACCAGAAGGCGCTGCTCCCATTTTACAGATGAGTAAACAGAGGCACAAGGAGGTCTGGGGCTTGTTCAAGGTCATGCCCCTGTTACAATAAAGACCAACACCATCGACGAACTCAGTCCTGGAGCAGCCCCGCCTGGTGAATGACTGGGCTGGGGTGTAAGCACCTGCCTCCTGCGCCCCTTGCAGGGGTCCCTAAGGCGTGTGTTCCCAAGTGGCTCCCAGCGTCCCCCGGCTTCCCGGGTCTGTTGAGCTATGGAGCTTCCTGTCCCCCCTCTTGGATGCAGAGTATAAACACGCTTAGCTGTAGCCGATCTGCTCCTCGGCCACGGGGGACCCCACAATCCGAGTCGTAGTCCTGGCCCCTTTTGTTTCCGGGTCGTCCTTTCTGGTGAGCGGGACACAGACCCAGGGAGCTGCCCCTTCGGCTTCTCTTCCGTCTGTGTCAGTCACAAACCGTCTGACTCTGCAAGTGGCTCGTTGTGTCTACACTGGCCGAATCCACCAGTCAGAGCTTGGCTTTGCCCAGCCTGCTGTGAGCTTCTGAAGAGGCCCAAGCTAAGCAAGTTTCTCGTTTATTCCAATGTACGCTAGAGAAAAATATAACCAGAACCACACACCCTAAGCTAAACTAAGCATTTCAGGTTCTTATTTAAGTGAATTTCGATGTCAAGGGAAGCGTGAGCAGTGGACTGAGCAGGTGGCTGTGGATACGAACAGCTTGAGAGGCGGATTGACGTCTGCGCGCTGAGGGGCTCTGTGCGGCCGCCTCCCTGGGCCGCGGGGTGCGGGGTGCCCGCGGTTCCTCCCGCAGCTGGAGCCCCCAGAGGCTTCCCACTTCTCTCATAATAAAACCCAGCCTCTCACCTGGCGGCCCCCTGCCGACCCGCCATCGTTCTCCTCTTCCCTGGCCGCCCAACCCGCAGGGCCCCTGGACTGCCTGCAGCGATCTCGGGCCTTGGGGCAGCCCGCGCCATCCCTCCTTGTGGAGCAACTTCTGCCCGCCTGGCCCACGGCTGCGCCCCTGGGGTCTGGAACAGCAGCGGGTGCTGCCCAGGCCCACAGTCCGGTGCCTGACTGGGCGGGGAGGTTTCCACCTGCCAGCGCTGATTGCAGGGGTTCAACAGCCCGGGCTGACCCATCTCCTGGCACCAAGTGGAAGGTACCTGGAATGGCTCCCGCTGCCTCT
The DNA here is from genome assembly GCA_963575035.1 of Avahi laniger. Classification (NCBI taxonomy): domain Eukaryota; kingdom Metazoa; phylum Chordata; class Mammalia; order Primates; family Indriidae; genus Avahi; species Avahi laniger. Next base: position 10,204 of record CAUYSK010073806.1, on the reverse strand, counting down.
GCGACCAGACCCCAGAAGCCGCGTCCCCCAGCCACCTTTGGGAATTTGGGGATTCTCCTCAACCTCCTCTGGTAAACTCCGAGCTTGCGTGGCCTCCGCGCCTCCGTGTACGGACCACCCACCCCACCGGCCCCTCCAGCGCTCACAGCAGACAGACGGCCTTTCCCGTTGCTCCACCCCACCACCCACTGCGGCCTTCCTCCCAAAATTAGACTCGAGGTGGCACATAAAATCCATTCCTCGTCCCTAAGTGGCCCAAACATGACGCGCACCATCGACTCGATAGTTTTCCGGGACACTGACAAACACCGCTGTACGTGAGAGATAAAAAAACCTCATGGAGGAGCGCATCTCTCCATCCACATGGCTCTATCCCAGTTTCCCGGGTTTTTTGGTTACCGCCATCAGAAGCTGAGCCCCCAATTTCTTCTGAGTCCCACTTGGCTGCTGCAGTCACCCAGAGCATCGCACCGTCGCTCTACCCACACCGAAGTGACGTGGCCGCCTCCGCGCTCTCCAAACATGAGCTGCGCCGAGGCCCCCCGGGGAGGGGGACGGGAGCGGGAGTTCCATTTTTCCCCTTAATTGAATTACTTATCATTGGAAGTTAAACGGCTTTTTCTGAAAAGCAGCCAGAAGCTTCGGAGAGAGGGATGTTCGACTCCTGAGCGATAGCCCCTTTTAACGAATGAGTCGGTCAGCGAAACCTCTCAAAGGCTCTCAAAGCCCTGAAAATGCTAGACTATTCTGAGAGGTTTGGCAATTTCACCTGCCTTTCATGCACTGGCAGGTGTGTGACAAGAAAGGATCTTACACACAAAATTAACTCTCAGTCCTTTTGTCTGTTACCGTAGCTCAGGAATAAAAACTTGCAGAATTTGGAGAATAGGATTGGGGTGGCCTGACCTAAAATATATTCCAAGAAGTAATTGCAGAGCTCATTGGGGAGGGGTGTCGAGGCAGCTCTTGAAGCATATGCTGAGCTCCTCACTGGGCCCGTGTCACTGCTGTGTCACTGTGGCAGAATAAGAATGCAGATTTTGGCTTTTGTGCCTGGCTCTTGGCACAGAGCTCCCTGTCATTGCCTAAGCAATTAGGGGTGCTAGGAGCATCTTTTGTTCTAATATTTGCTCTTTGACCCTGGCTCCTAATCCCTTGGAATATCCTGGGTGATAGCAGCATCTTGTGTTCTAACGAGGTGACTCTTGGTGGAGGTGCTCACCAGAAAGACCGAGCGGGATTCGAAGCCTGGAACTTTCAGCTCCACCCCCATCCTCTGGGAAGGGCAGAGGGGCTGGAGATTGAGTTAACAATCAATTGTGCCTCTGTGACGATCTTCCATAAAATGCCCTGAACTACAGTTGGCGGGGGTGGGGAGGGTTGTGGGGTTGGAGTGTTTCCAGGTTGTTGGACACGTCCACGTGCCAGGAGGCTGGAGCACCCCAACCCCACGGGGACAGAAGCTCCTGCACTTGGGACCCTACGAGGCCTCGGCCGTGCACCTCCTTATCTGATGTCCATCGGTGGCATCACGTCCTTTATAGCAACCCAGTAGACGTGTTTCCCCGTGTTCCGTGAGCCACCACAGCAGGAGAACGAGGAGGGGGTCGTGGGAGTCCCGATTACAGCCAGGCTGGACGGAAGGGTGGGCACCTTGGGATCCAACACTTGCAATTGGCGTCTGAGGTGGGGACGGTCTCGTGGGACTGATCCCTTAACCTGTGGGGTCTGCACTAACTTGAGGCAAATAGTGTCAGAATTGAGTTCAATTGCGGAAGCCCCAGGTGGTGTCTGGAGAGTTGGAGAACTGGACGATTTGGGAACGCCCCTGCACCCCCAACTGGTGTGGGAAGTGAAGTAGTAGTGAGAGTATAGAAAAAGAAGGAATTTTCTCCCCTCTTTAACTGCTGATTAAGAGAGACAGGCTGTGAGTGTAAGGACGGTGAGATAGATTAGATAACTGTTCCAGAATATTCATCCCCTGCCCCCCCACCTCCATGGGTGAGGATACTTCTCCACCTTGCTGATGCTGGGTCTGACCACGTGACCTAATTCCCCACTCAGCCCCGTGACTTGGTTTGGTCGAATGGGTGTTGGTGGATGTGAGGTAGCAAAGGCCTGGCATGCGCTCAGCATGCTGGGCTTCTGCCTCCGTGAGAAGGGCTTCCCCTTGGGTAGCTCCAGCCTGCAGCCCTGAGTGCACACAGGTGGAGCACACCTGGATTCTACCTGCAGCTCAGAGTCAAGCTCAGCCCAGTCCGTGTCTGCTGACCTCCAGCTAATCACAGGCACATGAGAGGAAGGAAAGAAACAATTGTTGTTTTAAGCCATTGAGCTTTTGTTATGCAGCATTATTGTGACTATAGCTGGCTGATACAGATGCCAACATGGTTTCAAACATGAGCCTCAAAAGACAAAGGAGAAACTCACCAAGGCACTGCCTTGAGATGAAGCTGCGGACCCGTGCACAGCTATGTGCCCGGCTCGCCTCCAGGCAGATAGTGAGTCATTTTTCCAGGCCACATGGGGGAACCAATGATGAGACAAGAACTTTTGGCTTTAATGCTTTGTCATCTGGTCCTATTAAAGCCAATTTTGATGTGAAATCAGGTGTGCACATTCAGGCTCCAGTCTACATGCCGTGGTGCTACCAGTGCCCAAGATAAGGAGGTGAGGAGGATGAGGTCGCACCCTCTGGCCTCTGCAACTAGGTCACCCTTAAGTAGGATGACCTGCTCATCCCAGTTTTAAAATGGAAAGTCCCCCAGCCCGGTACCCCCTGTGGTCCTGGGGAAAGTGGGGCGGTTGGTCACCCTCTGCCCACCCCAGGCCTGGGACTGGCCAGATCTTGGACAACTGTAAGATGGATTCGCTCATTTCAGAAACATTCACACTTTGAAAAATATGTGTCTTAGAATTATGGAAACATTGTGCCTACAGTAAACAAGATAAAAATAGATGCAGACATTAGAATGGAAATTAGGCTGGTAAAGATGGTACATGAGACGTGCTATTTCTCACCCTCCCTCTCCAAACCCACTAGCATGACGGTCGGGGGATATTTTTTCAGATGTTAATCCACGAGGACAGAGAGGAGACGATGGAAATAAGATTTGGGAAACAGGACGACAGACGGACACGTGGTCCCTGACCCAGCAGCCCTGAGAAAGAGGCATCGGAATATGTGTGGGGAAATCTGAGAAGTCCAGACTTACCCCACAGAATCCTCCAGAAGCGGGATGAAGGGTGCCTGATTAAGAGGCAGTTAGGCTCTGATTCCCCTCCCCTGTGCCGCCCCCCACCCCCTGAGGCTTATGCTGGCAAAGAAAACACACATTTGGACTTAGTAAACACAGACTTTGTTCAAGAGGATCATTGCAAGTGGGGGCAGGGGAACCATTGCAATAGGAAAACGCTCTGACCACAGGGGCTGCAAGCGTCTCCAAAGTTAGACAAAAGGAATTTTGCTTTTATGGAGAGGAGTAAACAAAGCTAGAAAGAACCAGGTGTGGGGAAGTGGGACGAAAGGGGCGTGACCGGATAGTAGGTCAGAGAGTGTTCTATCGTGAGGCCGCCTCTTCTTAGGAGGGGCTGTAAGGTGGTTGAGGTGAGGTGTTGGGGGAGGGGACAGAGTTCAGAGACATTTGAATTTTGAGGAAGGAGATAAGCTTAACTAAAGTTTGGTTACCAGGCATTTTGTTCTGATTCATCAGTGGGGACAGGCAGTTCAGCTAGTCTGGGCAGAAAGAGAAACAAAAAAGAAAAGATAAGGAGGAGCTAACCTAGCAAAGTAGAACTTTGAAATGACTGAGTGTCCCACACAGTGAGTGAAAAATAAACCCACTTTCGGAATTTCAGAACAGCAGAGCAAATGCTCACACACTTCCCAAGAGGAAACACAGAACTCAAGGCTGAATGATTTTTGCCTTCACAACAGCAACATTAAAGTTAAATGATAATCGAGAAATGCCTTCAAAATTCTGAAGGAAAATGATTTCTGATTTAAATTCTAAAATGAGTCAAAATGTGACATCAGCTCTCAAACAAAACAAAAATTTAAAACTTTTAATGCATCCTTCCTGAGAAAGCAACTAAAGGGTGTTCAGCGCCAAACAAGAACATAAACCAAGAGAAGACAGGCAGAGGAAAAGGAAGCAGGGGAATTCAACTCAAAAAAGAAATGAAGAGAATCCTTAGAAGGGATTCACAAAGGTAGATCCCAGGATATCCAGGGCCACCAGTTCATACTGGGGCAGCAAAAATGTCTTTTAAGAATAAAAGTGAAATACAGACATCTTCAAACATGTAAAAAAAAAAACTGCAGGAATTTGCCCAAATAGATTGTCACTAGAGATAATTCTAAAGAAAGATTAGATAAATAAAGAACGATAAGCAAAAGGTGGTGATCAATATGTGAGTAAATCAAGACAAAACTGATTACATAGAAAACAACTTCTGTGGAGTTTTATTGATTTATTTTTTTCTCTGCCAAGATGTGCTATTGTTGATCGATTGTGGGGTTTTACAAGACATGTGTTTACATTACTCATCAATAATATACAGCAAGAAAGGAGTGATCAGAGATAAAGTGTTTAAAGTTCTTGTGTTGTTCAAAAAAAGAGTAAAGATTGTGATTAATCTCAGAATTCCTTATTAAAATTACTAGGGTAACCACTAAAGGAAGAAAAATAGAGTATAACTTCCAAATCAATAGTGGAAGAAAATGGAATCAGGAAAAATAACTTAATCCAAAAGAAGTCAAGGAAGAACAGAAAAAAGCCAAATTGGTGGGGCAATTTGAAAGCATGCAATGCATTGGCAGAAATGAATCCAAACAGAACTACCAATAAATATAAATGAACTAAAACTCTATGGTTAAAAGATAAAGATTGTCATACTGGAGTTTTAAAAAAAATCTACCTACACACTCTTAAAAATAGATACACCTAAAACATAAGAGTATAGAAAAACTGAATGCCTCTCACTAAAAGAAAGCTAGAGCTATATTAATACTAGACCAATTGACTTCAATGTAAAGCACTTTATCAAAGATTAAACGTGCTGCTCATTATGACGAATAATTCAATTAACTAGGAACATGTAACAATTAAAATCCTGTATGTCCCTAATAATATAAAAACATATAAAAGAAAAATTAAGAGAATTACAAAGAGATAAATATACCATATGTTGGGAACTTCTAATACACCTCTCTCAGCAATTGATAGATTTTTAAAAGATAAAAGTTTAGAAATATGAGGAATAATTGAATAACAATCACTATGCTTAATCTAAAGGGCATATATAGAATCCAACACCAGACAACTGTAGAACACAAATTATTTTCAAACACACACGGGGCATTTATAAAAATGAATCACAAACTGGATCATTCCCTGATCACAATGCTTTTAAGTTTGAGTAAATCAACTCTATATTACTAGAAAAATCCACCTTGGGAAATAAAAAATAAGCTTCCACATAAGTCATGAATCAAGATTAAAGCATATAGAACTTAGAAAATAATTGAATGAAGATAAAAATGTTAAATATCAAAACTTGAGGGATGTAGTCAAAGCAGTAGTGAGAGGGAAATTTATAGTCTCAAATGTCTATGTCATGTAAAGGGATAAGCAGGGTCATCTGGTAAATGACTCTGGGTGTTTGCATTGTCTGCAAGAGATATTCCTGAAAGCAGGAGCTCCTTTTCTTCCAGCAGCACAATTCCAGCCCCTTGCTTGCACCAAGGCTAACATCGTACATTGCAGGACACCTCCCTGTGCAGCCAGTATTCACCTACCCACAACGGTGCATTCCCTGCACCTACGATGCTTTCTCATGTTTGACTATGAGAAGACTAAGTAGCAGGCGGCAAGCATCCTGCCCTAAAACGTGATCCCCTGACACATCCAGCCGCCCAGCCCAGGGCTGGTGCAGCCCCTGTGGGCTATTTGGGTCCCAGGCACTGTGAGTCTTTTTTTACTGGCCCTCAGCTTGTGAGAGTCCCGAGTAACTCCCATGCCTCCTCCCTCTTTGCCATCACTCTGCAAGAAGGGAGGTGAGAACTGGTGGGCCGAGCATCTAACTGAAGGGTCAGAAAAAGAACAAAACAAATGCAAGAATGTAGAGCAAAGGGAAGTTGACCAGGATCATCCTCCTCAGATGGCTCTTAATGCCACCCAGCAACCGCCCCCACTTACGTCCTTCCCTCTCTCACTCTCCTCGGAAACTGTTCACGTTCTCTTCTCTTCCTCTCGTCTCCGGCACTTCTTCACCTTTCGCCTGCTCCTCCGGCTCAGCTAATGACCTTCCCACCCTATTATGGGCGGGGCTGTGTCCCCCAAATTCATGTGTTGAAGTCCTAACTCTCAGTGGCTCAGAATGTGACTGTATTTGGAGGCAGGGCCTTTACAAAGGTGATTGAGGTAAAATGAGGTCGCTAAGGGTGGGTTCTAACCCAGTGTGACTGGTGCCCTTCAAAGAAGAGGAGATTAGGGCACAGACACAGACGACCACGGGAGGGCACAGGGAGAAGACAGCATCTGCCCACCCAGGAGAGAGGCCTCAGAGGAAACCAACCCTGCCCGCACCTTGATCTTGGACTTCCAGCCTCTAGAACTGCAAGAAGATAGGTTTCTGTTGCTGCAGCCGCTCAGCCTCCGGCACGGTTAGGGCAGCCCGGCAAACCAGCGCGCTCCTGTCCTCCTGGGGAAAACACGCAGCCGGCAGAGACCTGCAGCGAGCTCCCGCCTGCCCGATGCCCGCATCCCTGTCCGCCCACGTCTCCCTCCTTCCCCGCGACGTGGAAACCGCCCCGGCTCCCGGGCAGCGGCCCCTCGCCTGCTGCGGTCCGCGCTTGCCCCTTATTCCGGGACATTCTGCCACCCTTCTCTCCAGTCACCACCCTTTCCCTCCGCAGCGGCTGAGTCGCGCGGGCACACGACACGGCGCTTCCCCGGTGGCCTCTCTGGCGCCCACCGCCCCTCTGGCCCGGCCCGGTCTCCTTCCCTTTCGCGCCGGGGGAGCGGCCCGTCCTGCTGCCCCTGAGCCTCCCCCAGGGTCCCTCTCTCGGCCAGACTCTCTTCTTTCTCCCTTCCGTTTTCTGGACTTTGAGTGGTGGAATTTAACTCACGCACAGACAAGTGTGCAAAACACAGTGTGGAATTTACTAAATGACCGCCGCCTGCACTCCAGAAGCCCAGGCGTGTCCTCTTCCTTCCGCTGAATCCCTCCTCCTGCCCGGAGGCGGTGGCAGTCCTGCCGTTTGTGGTGACAAATGTGTCTCCTGAGCACATTGACGGCCGCGTACGCATCCTTCATCAGGGAAGTTGACTGTGCCTGGTTTTGACCGTTATATAAAGACCTTATAATGTGCGTACTCTTTTGTGTTCTCTTTCATGCGTTAGTACCTTTGTAGTAGCAGCTCACTGAGTCTCATTGCTGTGCACTAGCGGTTCTCAAAGTGGGGTACCCAGGTACTCAGCATCACCCGAGACGTTAGAAATGCAAATTCTTGGGTCCACCCTAGACTATAGGGTCAGCAACTGTGGGTGTGGGGTCGACATTTCCAGGTGATTCTGACGTACACTAAAGTTTGAGAATCACTGTTTATTGTTCCACTTTACTTCTCCAGCCTACTGTTGCTGGGTGTTGGGGTTATTTCTAGGCTTTTGCTATTGTAAACTCAACCTCTATGAACATCCTTATATGGCTCTCCCAGGGCACGTGGGCATGAGATGTGGGGGTGGGATTCCAGCACTGTCTGTTTGCCTCTGTACCAATTAATGCCAAATGATTTTCCGAAGGGACCTGGTCCAAAAAGGAAACAAAAGACAAACTCAATCCAGGTAAACGAGGACAGCTTAATAACAGAAGGAATTTGCAACAGCATCCTGATAAAAAGCAACTTTCTCACTAAATTAGCAAAACTGTAGAGCGGAGATGTACTTAGGATCGGCTGAGGTGAAATGCTCCTATTTGCGTGCAAACTACCTCTACTATTTTATCAGCCAAAGGAGAAGCTATAGTTGTCAACGTTTACAAATATTTTTATATGTACAGTTAGAGAAATTGGGCTACAAACTTTTTTTTTGGACAAAGTCAGTGCTGCCCCCAAAACAAACTGGCCTCAAGCGTGTCCTGCGTTTGCGGCAGTCATTAACCAGACCCTCAAAATTTCGGAGCCCTTGAAGAACGACTTTGTACGTCAGCCTGATATCCTCGGGTGCAACTGAACTTTTCGTAAACAAGTCCTCTAAATTTTTGTTGCATTGTGTTCAAATCTGTTGGAAATCTTTAATCAAAGTATTCAATAAATGAGTGCCAAGAATTCTGAGCTTTGAAGCTCTAGTGAATTGTAATTATTAGAAACAAGCCTTGCCAACAGAGAAACACAGAAATGCATCTTCACAAAGGCAAGGGAGGAGGTGAATAAATTAAGTGCCGAGAGCTCCAGTGGAGTACGAGGTCTCATTTTTAAATTCCATAATTGTTTTTGGAATATCTCAGCATGTGGGAAGAAACTTTTGATAAGATTCCTAGTTTTAATTGGAAAAATTTATATTGTGTACTGGAGTGGAAAGAAACCAAGAAGGTCTACTATTTGCAGTATCTAAATTTGATGAAACACTCAAAAGGATAATACGAAAATTCTGGCAGAGGAAGGAAAAAGTTTTAGCTTATAAAAATATTTGTTGAAGAAAAGTAGCCTGGATGAGGCAAAATGACTGAAACTTTGGAGATATTTGAGCTGGAATATTTACGAATTTCAATACAACAAAATAGAACTGAGAAAATCCTCCATTTAGTAGAGTTTTTTTTCTGAGCTCACCTGGTACCTTGGTATCTGTAGGAGGAAGATTTTCTCTATTAAAATATGGTCTACAGAGAAGATTTCATTAATGTCAACAGAAGTAATTTATAACCACAGATAGAATTTGGGATAAGATTGCAAGGGATTTTATCACAAAAGTAGGAATAATAAAACCATGCTGAAGAAAAAAGCATTCTTCAGAAAAATACCAGTGGCATTTAGAGGTCTACCACCATGATAAACTAATTTGTCAGGCAACAAATAATATTTCAGAAAATGCATTATTTTAATTATCTTTAGCAACTTGTTTTGCTCTCAAAAGCATCCCAGTGTGAGCGGTGACCTTGCCTTTTCCAAGACCTTGACGGGTGGAGCATCCCTCCTCCTCCGGGAAGGAAGCCACTGAGGCTGCTTGGTTTCCTTCTGCCCCTCGGGCCTCCTCAGCAGCTCCTTTGCTGGCTCCTGCCCACGCCCGGAACTCTGAACTGTGGACTGCACAGTTCTTTGCCCACTTCCTTTTCCTTTTCCTCTCTTCCTGGGTGATCACAGACAGGCTTGGGCTTTCAATACCATCCATCTATTAATGATTCTTGAGTGGACCTCTTTCCAGAACTCCAGAATTATGTATCCCAAAGCCAGCCTGACATCCCACAGGGAGACATCCAAAAGGTCTCTCAAGTTCAATAATTAGTGATCTCCTCCCCCCAGAACCCACTTCTCTCACCATCCTTCCTGCCTCAGTTGACATCATCCCCATTCCTACAAGGCGTGGGGGCAGCCCTATGTCCTAGCTTCCTCTCACACTTCAGACCCATCCCATCAACAAATCTGCCTTCAAACTACAGCCGGAAAAACTGGGCTTAACAAATAACAAACAGAGGGTCGATTGTTACACAGCAATGGCTAACTAGTGCAGCCTGGATTCAGTGAATGTGGACACTTTAACACTGGACTCTCATCTTTCCTCAGTTCTGGAAAAGTTCTCAGCCATTTTACATTTTCAGATGTTGTTTCTCCTCCGTCTTCTCTACTCTCTTCTATCCTCCAAATGTTCCACCTGCTTTTCCATATTTTTCAAAATCTCTGCCTTTGTGCTGCCTTTTAGATAAATTATTCAGTACTTTCTTTTAATTCATGATTTGTTTAGCTGTCTCCAGCCTAAGTTTTTTTTTTTTTTTTTTTTTTTTTTTTTTGACAGAGTCTCACTCTCTTGCCAGGAGCGAGTGCCGTGGCATCATCCTAGCTCACAGCACCTCAAACTCCTGGACTCAAGCAATCCTACTGTCTCAGCCTCCCAAGTAGCTGGGACTACAGGCATGTGCCACCATGCCCGGCTAATTTTTTCTATATATATTTTTAGCTGTCCAATTTATTTCTTTCTATTTTTGCTAG
>CAUYSK010073805.1:0-27121 GCA_963575035.1 Avahi laniger | reverse complement strand
GTTTTAAGCTAACCATTATTACAAAAGACTCAAAAAGTTAAAAACATTAAAAAGTTTATAAAAGCAGCACAATTCACAATTGCAAAGATGTGGAAACAACCCAAGTGCCCATCAATACATGAGTGAATTAATAAAATGTGGAATATGCATACCATGGAGCTCTACTCAACTACAAAAAATAATGGTGCACTAGCATCTCTTATATTATCCTGAATAGAGATTGAGCCCATCCTTCAAAGTGAGGTATCACAAGGATGGAAAAATATGCACCACATGTACTCGTCATCAAACTGGAACTAATTGATCAACACTAAGGTGTTCACATGGTAGTAATACCCATTGAGTGCTGGTCAGGTAGGGGGTGTGAAGGAGGTGGGGGGGGTAAACCCACAGCTGATGGAAATGGGGCACACTGTAGGGGGGAAGGACATGCTTATAGCCCTGGCTTGGGTGAGGCAAAGGCATTTCATGTAATCAAAATGTTTGTACCCCCATAATATCCTGAATTAAAAAAATAAAATAAATAATAAAGTAATCACTCAGAATAAAAAAAGAGAAAAATATAACGAAATTGAAAGAAATGTGGTAAATTATTAAATGAGGATCTGAGGAAGAGAAAAAATTCTACAATGAATGTGAGAATTCTGGCTTAATAAGTGGAAGAATGATGACCTTAATGATTAGAATAGGAGATTTTATAGAAAAGAAATTTTGAGCAAAAGGCAGTAAGGTAATTTTGGATAGGGTGCACAATAAAGTCACAGAATCAGATGACTGGAAGAACTCACGACACTCCACAGAGCATACCCTTGGAAGGCTTTTTACATAGGTAAAAATTAGAGTATAACTGGAGAAAAAAAGTGTGTGGAAATATCAGGGGGTAATTCACTGTGAGGCACTTCTCCCCAGGGTCCTAATTACACAGGACATGTTTCATGTTTAGTCTAAGCTAAAGATGAAACACTTAGAGGTGTGCAGAAAATCTCAGTTTCAGGAGAGCTCAAGCAAAAGATTTCAGTGAAGCCTTTTATGCCTCATTGATTGTGTAGCCAAACCACACACTTTAACCAGTAAGATCAGGTATAAATTATAAATAAACAAGCTATACCTGGATCCCACCAGGGGCATTTCAAATTTGAAACAGCATATAGTAAGTAATTAGTTAGCTTACACACTCTATTTCAGTCAAGGGTCAGTACCGGACTTTCTAACATTCCCAGAGATAAGCATAGAGCTCTACCAGTTCACCTCTAATATAGCTCTATCTCATAGGATTTGAAATTTGAAATCTAAAAACACACCTGGATGAAGATAGCCTATAAGAATTTACATGTATGAGACTGAAGCTTGAGGAAAAGATAAGATGTAGTATTAAAACTGAGTAATTCAGATGCAGCGCTAAGATAGCAGACTAGAAGCAGTCTGCACATTGTCACTCTTGTAGAGGATCAGAAATTGCAAACAGATATCCACCTTTCAACTGATTAAGTGAGAGCACTGGGAATCCATGGAGAGGAGGTGGGAGTGAAGTGAAGAAGAGAAAAGTGGGATGACCTGCTTAGCAGAGCTTGAGGTACTTAGGGAAGGTGCTCCCACATGGGGAAGTGACAGAGAAGAGAAATCCCAGGTTCCATGATTCCCTTGAGGATGTTACAACCAGAAAAGCAGAAAGGCCCCTCTACTAGAGCAAACCTCCAGACTGATTCAGAGACCTGACTGGAGGCTGTATAGCTGCAATGCTCTAGAGAGAAGGCACAGCTGGCTTGTAACCCCTAGGGCTGGAACCATTGTGACCTCCCAAATCCAGAGAGCTACTTCTTCCCCAGGGGTCAGATTTGTAACAATTAACTTGCCCCTGTTGGGCAGGGAAGGAGTGGGGAGTCCCAGCACTCATGCACCCATGGGCAGATGACATGTACCCCCACTGCTGCTGGAGTACCTGGGAAAAATAGGAGACCACAGACCCAACACCCATTGCTGTGTCCTGGCTGCTCCTGCTCAAGCACACTTTCTGGTGGACCCAGGTGGGGCACACACCATTACCTTCAGCACCCACTACCCATTGCCAGTGGGCCCATTCCCCCCAGAACATGCACCATGCCCCATGGGTCATGCCTTGCAGACCTCCTCTGTCCTGCATACATGTCCCATCCCACAGGCCAGCCCCACCTCATGTGCACATGTTGCACCATGGGCCCACCCTGGGACAGTGGTTCTGTGACACCCACATGAGAATGAGGGAGACACAGCAGACTGGCAGTGTTAAGAGTTCACAGTTCACTCTACTCTCTTCTGCCTGGTCGAATTTCCACAGTAAGACCCAAGCACCTCATCCAGGGACCCACCCCTCTCTTCACCAAGCAAAAGAGGTCCCAGCAGAAGAGACAGGTATACCACATCTGTTGTCTGTTTGGAGCTGAGAGAAGAGGCCCAAAATGAGAAGGAATAGGTGTAAAATCTCAGGCAACATGAAAAAACCAGGCACCCCAACACCCACAAAATATCACAATAGCTCTCCAGCAATGAACTTCAACCAAAGGAACTTGCTGAAATGATAGATATAGAATCCAGATTATGGATATCAAGTAAGATGAATGGAATTGAGGAAATGGTAGAAAACTATGTCAAAGAAACCAAAAAATAATTCAGGACATGAATGAAAAATTCACTAAAGAGATAGATAATATTAGAGAACAACTTAAATAAATCAAAGAGTAATTTAAGGAATTTCAAAAAGCAGCAGAAAGCTTTAACAATAAACTAGACCAAACAGCAAAAAGAATTTCATAGATCAAAGACATGGATTTTAAAGTAACCCTGTCAGTAAAATATGTTATAAAAAGAATAAAGAAGAATGAATAATCACTCAGAGAAATATGGAATTATGCAATGCAAGCTAATGTAAGAATCATGGGTATTCCTGAGGGAGAAGAAGTAAAAGCAAAAGACATGAAAAACCCATATGAAAGAATTGAGGAAAATTTCCCTGGTATTGCTAGAGATTTAAATATCCAGATACAAGATGGTCATTAGAACACCTGGAAGATTCATAGCAAACAGGACATAACCAAGACACATAGTCATCAGGCTCATCAAAGTCAAAGTGAAGGAGAAAATCCTGCAATGAAAGCTACAATTTACAAGGGAAAATCCATTAAACTAACAAACAGCAAACCTCTCAGAGGGACATTTCAAGCCACAAGGGATAGGGGTCCCATTTTTAGTTTTCTTAAAGAAAATAACTACCAGCCAAGAATTTTATATCCTGCAAAATTAAGTTCCATAAATGAAGTCTTTCACAGACAAGCAAACAGTAAGGAAATTTGTAACCATTAAATCTGCCTTACAGGAAATGCTTAAAAGTGCTCTATACATGGAACAGAACAATTAATACCCAATAGTGTAAAAACACCAAAAAGTCAAAGGTCACAACTCTTATAAAACAGTAACATAAGGGAGAAAACAAAGCAACTAGGTATCATTCAACATGGTGAAGAGAACAGTATCTCACATATAAATAATAATGTTGAAAGTTAATGGTCATAACGCTCCATTTAAAAGATACATACCAGCTCGATCAATGATCAAAACCACACCCAAAGTATATGCTGGCTCAGAAAAACCCATTGAACTCTCAAGGGTTTCACAGATTCAAGGGACAAGGATGGAAATAAATATTCCATGTGAATGAAAACCAAAAGGGAGCAGGAGTAGCTATTCTCATATAAGATCAAATAGACTTTATATCAACAACGGTTAAAAAAATACAAAGACGGTCATTATAAAATGATAAACAGAGAAATTCAGCCAGAATACATAACAATAATAAATATATATGCATCTAACACAGGAGCTTCCAGATGCATAAATTCCATTAGATCTAAGCAAAGAAACAAAAGCAGCATTTTGATTGCCAGGGACTTCAACACTCCAATGACAGACTGGACAGAGCATCGAGGCAGATCAACAAAGAAGTACAGGACTCTAGAACAAATGGACCTAACAGACATGTATAGAACATTCTAGCCCAAAACTGCAGAATATACACTCTGCTCATCAGTACAAGAGTCATTTTCCAAGATAGATGTATATTATTCCACAAAAGAAGTCCCATCAAATTCAGAAAAATAAAAATTATTTAATGTATCTTTCCATATCACAGTGGAATAAAATGAAAAATCAAATCAATTTCCCACTCTCAAATCTACACAAAATCATGAAAATTAAACAACCTGCTACTGAACGATCCTTGGGTAAATGATGAAATTAAAATGGAAACCAAAAGATTTTCCAACTTAACAACAAACATAACACAAGTCTCCCAAATCTAAGGAATACCACAAGAGCAATGTTAAAGATGAAGTTCATAGCTTGAAGTGCTTACATCTAAAAGACAGAAAGGTCACGAATTAACAACCTAAAGTCGCACCTCAGGGAACTATACAAAGAAGAAAAAACTAAGTCTGAGCTAGCAGAAGAAAACAAATAACAAAGCTGAGAGCAGAACTAAATAAAATGGAAAACAAATGAACAAAAAACACAAAGGATCATCAAAACAAAAAGTTGGTTCTTTGCAAAAATAAACAAAATCAATAGACCACTAGCCATATTAACCAGAAATAACAGAGAAAAGACTCACATAAGCTAAATCAGAAATGAAAAAGGAGACATTACAATTTATATCACAGAAATACAAAATATCATCTGTGACTATTATAAAAGCTCTATGCACACAAACTAAAAAATTTAAAAGAAATGGATACATTTTTACAAACACAAAACCTCCCAAGCTTGAATCAAGAAGAAATACAAATCTTGAGGAGGCCAATAATGAGTAACAAGACTGAAACAAAAAAAAAAGCCCAGATCAAACAAACTGATAGACAAATTCTACCAGACCCCAAAGAAGAATTGACACCCATGCTTCTGAAATTGTTCCATAACATCGAGAAGGAGTGAATTCTCCCTAACTGTCTGTGAAGACAGTATCACCCTGATATCAAAGCCAAGAAAGGACACACCAAATAAAGAAAACTACCAACCAATATCCATCATGAACATAGATACAAAATCCTCCATAAAATACTAACAAGATGAATTCAACATCATATAAAAAAGATAATTCACTGTGATCAAGTAGGGTTCATCCCAGGGATGCAAGGACGGTTCGATATAGGCAAATCAATAAATATGATCTACTACATAAATAGAATTAAAAACAAAGACTATATGATCATCTCAATAGATAAAAAAAAGCATTCAATAAAATCCAGCACTGCTTCATCATAAAAATCCTGGAAACACTATGCATAGAGGGAACATGCCTAAAGTAATAAAGCCACATATGATAAACCCACAGCCAACATCATACTTACTGGGAAAAAGTTGAAAGAATTTTCGCTAAGAATCAGAATGAGATAAAGATACTCACAGTCACCACTTCTATTCAACTTAGCACTGGAAGTCCTAGCCAGAGCAATCAAGTAAGAGAAAGAAATAAAGGGTACCCAAATTAGGAAAGAGGAGGTCAAACTATCCCTGTTTACCAACAATATGATCTTATACCAAGAAAACCCTAACATCTCCTAGGCAAAAGACTCCTAGAACTGATAAATAAATTCAGTTAAATCTCAGGTTACAAAATTAATGTACACAAATAATAGCATTTCTATATACTAGTAACAGTCAAGCTGAAAGTCAAATCAAGAACTCAAACCATTTATAGTATCCACAAAAAAAATAAATTAAATTAAATACCTAGAAATATATTTAACCCAGGAGGTGAAAGAGCTCTACAAGGAGAACACTGATGAAAGAAATCACAGAAGACATAAAAGAATGGAAAACATCCCATGCTAATTGACTGGAAGAATCAACAATATTAAAATTTCCACACCGTCCTAAGTGATTTACAGATTCAACACAATTCCTATCAAAATTACAACATCATTCCTCATGGATCTAGAAAAAAACAATCCTCAATTTCTTGTGTGACCCAAAAAAGTCCTGAATAGCCAAAGCATTCTTAGCAAAAAGAACAAATCTGGAGACATCACATTACCTGAATTCAAATTATGCTACAAGGCTATAGTAACCAAACTGCATGGTACTGGTATAAAAGTAGACACTTAGATCAATGGAATAGAATAGAGAATCCAAAAACAAAATCATATACATACAACCAACTGATTTTCAACAAAGCAGAGAAAAATGGGAAATGATACCTTATTCAATAAGTGATGCTGAGGAAATGATGCCCTGGTCAATAAATGGTGCTAAGAAAACTGTATAGCTACACGCAGAAGAATAAAACTGGATCCTTATCTCTCACTGTATACAAAAATTAACTCATGATGGAATAAATACTTAAACTTAAGACTCAAAACCATAACATTTCTAGAAAAAATGTAAGAAAAACTCTTCTAGACATTGGGTTAAGCAAAGAATTTGTGAGCAAAACACCAAAAGCAAATACAGCAACAAAAAGAATAAATAAATGGTACTAAATTAAACTTAAAAGTTTCTGCACAGCAAAGGAAATAATAGAGTAAATAGACACCTTATAGAAAGGGAGAAAATATTTGAAAACTATATTAAACAAAGGGATACTATCCAGAGCCTACAAAGGACTCAAAGAAATCAGTATAGAAAAATAAATGACCCCATGAACAAGTGGGTGAAAGACATTAGAAAACTCCTCTCAAAAGAAGATAGACAAATGGCCAATAAACATTTTTAAAAATGCTCAACATCACTAATTATCATGGAAATGCAAATTAAAATCACAATGATATACCACTTTACCACTGTCAGAATGGCCATTAATAAAAAGTGAAAAAAAGATAGGTGTTTGTGTGGTTGCAGTGAAAATGCAATGCTTATACACTGTTGGTGAGAATGTAAATCAGTACTATCTCTATAGAAAACAGTATGGAAATTTCTCAAAGAACTAAAAGTAGACATGACGTTCAATCCAGCTATGCTACCACTGCATATCTATCCAAAGGAAAAGAAGTCTTTTTATAGAAAGAACACCTAAACCTAAATGTTTATCACCACACAACTCACAGCTGCAAAGATATGGAACCAACCTAAGTGCCCATCAATTGCTGTGTGGGTAAAGAGAATGTGGTATATGTACACCATGGAGTTCTACTCAGGCATAAAAAGGAGTGAAATGTCTTCTACAGCAAGTTGTATGGAACTGGAGAACATTATCCTAAGTGAAGTTTCTCAGGAATGGAAAAACAGATATCACATGTTCTCACTTATAAGTGGGAGCTAAACCAAGCATATATATGGTCATATGGAGCTGTAATGTACATTGGAAACTGAAAAGGGGAAAGGGTCGGGGAGTGGGGAAGAATAAAATCTACCTAACAAGTACAATGTACACGACTCTGGTGACAGGCACGCTGAAAGTCTTGACTTCAGCATGATACAATTCATCCACATAAAAGAAAAAGACCCATACCCCCTAAATTTTTTTGATACAAAAATTAAACTAATGTACTACAAAAAAGAATAACTAGAGTAATTTGAAATTTGAAAATAAATGGGCTTCCTGAAGAGCATGTATCCTAAAAAATATATGATAAAAATAAATGAACTTAAGTTTCATATGTCTATCAGAAATCTTACTGGAAATTTGATTAAATAGTTGTATCATTGTATATATGAAGCTGGATTTTAGAAGGAGGTCTAGGATGAGACAGATATAGATATACATGATATAGACGGAGATATAGATACACATACGTATAGATATATAAGTATATAGATGTCTGAGATGCAACCAGGTATCAATGGTATTTAAAGAAATGACATGAGACTAAATGAAATAATCAGAGGAATGGAGCATTAATTTCAGTAAAAAAAGAATTAGAATCAAGTAACAAGGTGTCAACTTTTAGCATTCATTGTTGCACTTTGAAGAGGAGCAGCGAATTGACAAAAGAAGCAGTGGGGAAACAGCCAGTGAAGAGGGAGAAAAACCAACAGCATGTTCCTGAAGGTAAGTGCGGAAGCTGTTTCAAGGAGGAGTGATCACTTGTCCCCAGGGCTGCTGAAAAGTCTAGGAAGATGAAGCAGGAGACATGACTGTGGAATTTGAAAATGTAGAGATAATAAGTGCTTTGTAATTTGTATGGATGGAAAAGACTTCCAGCTTACAGAGTGAGGAAGACTGGGGCAGGAATGAGTTAAAAAGACTAGTAAATATGGAAGCATTTAAGAAAAATGAGTTTATAAAGATACTGAGACTAAGCGACCAGAGACATATGAGAGAAATCGGAGATATTTCCTTCTGGCAGACAAAGGACGAGAATATTTCAGTTCGAAAGACCAGAATCAGATGCTGCTAAAGACCATGTAGAAAGAGAATGGAATGTATCTGCTCGGTTTAGCAACATGTTCATTGCAGGCCACAGAAAGAGTGCTTTGGTAGAGTAATGGTTCCATGAAATAAATGCATGTGCATTAAGGAGCAATCTTTTAGAGAAAAAAAACCAAAAACAGTGTTGGTTTTCTATGTGTAAAGCTGCTATTTCTTTTGTTATGCTCATTTCACCAGAACTGTAAGTCACCCAGTGGCAACCATGTTTAATATATTGACATTAATGATGGTCAATTCTCT
Organism: Avahi laniger; assembly: GCA_963575035.1. Lineage (NCBI taxonomy): Eukaryota > Metazoa > Chordata > Mammalia > Primates > Indriidae > Avahi > Avahi laniger. Next base: position 18,486 of record CAUYSK010073805.1, on the reverse strand, counting down.
CTTTGGTAAGCAGCATTGAAATTTTTCCAATGCAAGTGCTTCCCTTTGGATGATAAGAAACTGCTAGAAATTGAGTGCTAATTAATACAATTAATTCACATTGTCAAAATGGATGTACATTTCTCTGAGAAAAATAACAAATTCACTGATTTTAGACGCTAGGCATCATTTAAAAAATGCTATTTTTGTTGTCAGATCTACATGAAACTTAATAAACACTGTCCACCAAAATAGCCTATTATTATTTCCATTAAATTTAAAAACATTACATAGTACAGTATCTTTAAAGTAGAAGAACCAAGTTGGATATTAGAGGGAAAAAAAACAAAAACAACAAAGGCCTAAATACCAGGTTTATAGATAAATGTCATTAAATTGAATAAATAATGGTCTCTAAGACATGCTGTGGGAATAAAAGTAAAATATGGTGCCACTAATTCTGCTGACCACTGCCAGATCTATAACTTACTAATAGTTTTTCTATAACCCAGTAGACTCTATGCTGTCTTTAAAACAACTATGTACTATATTGCTAAACAGTTGAGAAGATCAACCTTTCAGTTAGAATTTACTGCTGTTTAATATTTTACATAAGAAAATACTAAGCATTCCAAATAAACATTTATTGTTACTATGTACCTGACATTTGAGGTTCCAATTTATAGAATAGTACTTATTTATTTAAAAAAATATCTCATAATTTCAATGATTATGTTGATTCTTTTATAAAAATAACAGTATGCTAAGATTCATTTCATCACAGAGTATGGCATTTTAAATGCCATCAAATAAATATTGTGCTTAATCAATTTATCAATTTCTAAGTTTATATCTAACAGAAAAATTTAAAAATTGAACTATTTTGATAAAGAAAGACTATGCAAGATTTTTTCTATGTAATTTGTGTGTTTCTTCAATAATAGAATCATTTGTTTAGAAAGTAGAATCAAGCAATTATTAAAAGTTATTATTAGTCAACATTTTCTTTGATATGTGATATGTCTTTCCCTGAAGCCAAAAGAGAGGAGGTATACATATTTTTCAATGAAAATTGTCTTCCTTAACAAAAAATGTTTTAAAAAGTGTCCTCACAGAGTAACTAATTAATTCAAAGAATATAAGTCTTGCATGAAGTAAAGGAACTAATTAGTATTTGTTATTTAAATTGTACTGACTAGTATAACCTTTGAATAAATGCATTTCTAAAAATCTTTCCCTTTCCTGTGATTAGCTTACAGATAAACTCATTTGTTTATGTCATGCATTTCTGAATCTTTTAACATTAAATGCTATGGGCTAAATACTTAAATATTTGAAGGCTTAAAATAAAATGTAGGGGGAAGATGGCTGACCAGTGACATCAGCTGCCAGAGCATCTCAGTAGGAAGGAAAAGTTTTAGATGAAAGAGAAAAAAACATAAACATAGACTGGGGTATAATTCTGAAGGAAGGACGTGAGAACCTGGGGGAGACTCCGTGGGAGAGAGCTGCAGAGCAGAACAAGGAGGAGACAGATATTGGTGGAGATTAACCACCGAAAGGCTTGGAGTCCAGCGAAAAGAGAATGTGGAGAGGTGTTTCTCCCACCCTCACATGTCTGATAGTCAGCAAGCTTCTGAGCTGCTGGAGAGGCTTTTTACCTCCACAAGCCCAAAAGCTGCCCAGCCAGAGAACTGAAGCTTCTTGTGAACAAAGTACCAGGCTTCCAGCCCCTCTGGGGTGCTTATGGTCACCACAGACCCAGACTGAGAGGGTAGGCACCATTTTGCTTCTCTACTCACTGTGCACCTTTGTCTTCCCTAGGGGACTTCAGACTCTCAGTTTTTGGCTTGCTGGTTCCCATGCAAACATTTCCTAACTCTGGCCCAGACTGTAGGAGCTACAAGGGTCCAGGGATCTACATGACCCGCAGTCAAGACATTCCAAGTGATGTGCCTTGTGGAGAGGGGACCAGAAATGACCGGAGTGCTAGCTGTCCTCTACCCAGACTATTTTCCTCTCTTTCCCTCCCCAACCCTTGGCTGCTAAGGGAAACAATTGAGCCACTACACCAAGGATACTACAGAGAATGGGGCTCAACCTGTTTCCTCTTAAAGTCATGCAGTGGACTAAATGGTGCTCAGACTGTGAGCTCCCTGTTCACTGGTGTTACCTGGTAGTGCATGCCCAGCATCTCCATTAGAGTAGAGCATACCCCAAAGTGGAGGGACATCAAATTTGCTTGAGCACCCCATAGGCAAATCAGGACCAGCACACTTCTCCCTGGCATGGTCACAGATTGTTCTTCAGAGACCTGGGGGCAGACCTACAGAGCAGATCCTGTACCCCCAGGACTCAATTTTGTTGCACAGGGGCAGGGAGGGGAGATTTGAGAACTAATCTTGGGAGACGAGAAAGCCCATGTGGGCAGAACTGAGAGGATTGTGCAATGTGGGTCCTTGCTGTGGCATACTTATGGGGCAACCCTCCTCCCACAAGAAGGCCATGCTCTCAGCCCAGGGTGTGATCTTGGGCAGTAAAGTTACCTAGCACACAGCTCAATCATGGGGGAGCTTATCTAGTTTGAGTTTCTGCCTGCAGGCAGATGTTGGAAGGAGACTGGAGCAGGGAAGTGGGGAGAAGAGTGAAACCTGCTCCTGACAGCCAGATTATGAATCTCAGAGGGCCCTGTGTCCCCAGGCAGTTGTTCTGGTAGGGTGAGGCCACTTCATCACCTTCCTGGCAGCTTTCCCCAGAATCTGGGAGCATATCTTTGATCCCTGTCAAAACAATTACATTTCCAGTTTTTGTGGAGCCTGAGGGAGAGTTTACACAACCCAGCCAAACCCAACCTCATTCCCCTACCCACCTCTGCGGTGGCAGAGAATAGGGACTCACCTGGATGTTCCAGGGCCCCATCCACCACCAGGGGCAGTCAAGTGCTTCTCCTGAGGAGCTAGAGCCAGTCACAGGTCCCAAAAACAACACTGTAGCTTGTGCTTTCCAGCACATGCCACCTACTGACTCGGAGGTCAATCTGCACAGACAATGAACAGGCCCACTCTCATAATAGGAGGGCCAGAATTATGGTCTGAGGTCCAGTTTTACATTGCCTAGGTTGGGCCATCCTTGTGGTTCAAACATCACCATCAAACTACTTTGATGGACAGTTGGGAGTTATACAACCTGAGTCTTACTGCACATGTAGATCTTCCATAAGCCTCTCTGAAAGCCCTTTTCTGTGGTGAAGAGCAATGTAGATTTAAGCTAATGACATGATAATTAGCTTTAGATTGTTCTAGGTCACCTTACAGACCCTATTTTGCCTGCACTGCTTGGCCTATGGGCTGGGGAAAGCTCTTCATTCTTTTGTAGTTGGTATCCTAAGTTCTGATTGGCATATTGGTAGAGTGTTCCCTCCTCCCCAGGTACGGCAATTGCTTGGGGTGCCCATCTTTGCCCCCAGGAGGGCCAGAGGTCTCTCTCTCTCTACCTAACAATATGATCATCTCAATAGTTGCAGAAAAAAATATTTCAAAAAATTCAGCACCCTTTCATGGTAAAAACCCTCAACAAACTTGGCATAGAAGAAACATATCTAAAAATTACAAAAGCCATATAGGACAAAACCATAGCCAGCATCACACTGAATGGGGAAAAGTTGAAAGCATTACCACTAACTGGAACAAAACAAGGATGCCCACTGCCACCATTTCTATTCAACATGGTCCTGGAATTCCTAGCCAGAGAAATAGTCAACAGAAAGAAATTAAGGGTATCCAAATCAGAAAAGAGGAGGTTAAACTAACACTTTTTGCTTACAATATGATCTTATATCTAGAAAACTCCAAAGATTCCTCCAAGAGCCTCCTGGAATTGATAAATAAATTCAGAAGCTGAAGTTACAAAATCAATGTACACAAATCAGTAGCATTCCTATACTCAAATAACAGTCAAGCTGAGTGTCAAATCAAAGACTCAGTGACATTCACAATAGTTACAAAGAAAATAAAATACCCAGGAATATACTTAACCAAGGAGGTGAAAAATTTATAGAAAGAGACCTACAAAACAGTGAGGAAAGAAATCACTGATGATACAAAGAAATGAACAGACATATCATCCTCATGGATTAGTAAAATCAACATAGTTAAAATGTCCATACTTCTCAAGGTGATTTACAGATTCAATGCAATTCCCATCAAAATGCCAATGTCGTATTTCACATATCTAGAAAAAATAATTTTACACTTTGGAACCTGAAAAGAGCTCAAATAGACAAAGCAATCTTACGCAAAAGGGATAAATCTGAAGACATCACATTACCAGACTTCAAACTATTTTACAACGCTATAATAACCAAAACAGCATGATATAGGCACAAAAATACAGATATAGACCAATGGAACAGAAGAGAAAACCCACATATAAAACCATCCACATACAAGCAACTGATCTTTGACAAATCCGACAAGAATATACGATGGGGAAAAGAATCCTGATTCAATGAATAGTGCTGGGACAACTGGATAGCCACATGCAGAAGAATGAAACAGGATCCATATCTCTCACCACTCACAAAAAGTTAATTCAAGATGGATAAAAGCCTTAAATGTAAGACATGAAATCATAAGAACTCTAGATGAAAATGTTGGAAAAACTCTTCTAGATCTCAGCCTATACAAAGAATTTATCAAGAAGATCCGAATGAAAATCACAACAACACAAAAATAAGTAAATGAGATTTGATTAAATTAAAAAGCTTCTGCACAGCTAAGGAAATAATCAACAGAGCAAATAGACAACCTAAACAATGGGAGAAAATATTCATAAGAATCTGCAAAGAACTCAAGCAAGTCAGCAATGAAAAAAATCAAACAACCCCATTAAAAAGACATGAACAGAAGCTTTTCAAAAGAAGATATAAAAATCAACAAGAAACATGAAAAAATGCTCAACATCACTAATTATCAGGGAATTGCAAATTAAAACCACAATGAGATACCACCTTAGCCCATGTAGAATGGCTTTTATTAAAAAGTCCATAAACAATAGATGTTGATGTGGATGCAAAGAGAAAGGAATGCCTCTACACTGTTGCTGAGACTGCAAATTAGTACAACCTCTATGGAAAACAGTATGGAGATTCTTCAAAAAACTAAAAGTAGACCAACCATTTGATCCAGCAATTCCACTACTGGGTATTTACCCAAAGGAAAAGAGGTCATTTTATCAAAAAGACATCTGCACTCAAATATTTATAGCAGCACAATTCACAATTGCAAAAATGTGGAATCAACCCAAGTGTCCATCAATTCATGAGTGGATTAACAAAACACGGTGTGTGTGTGTATATATATATATATACCGTTGAATACCACTCAGCCGTGAAGAAGGTTGACTTAATGTCCTTTGCAACAATATGAATGGAACTGGAGACCATTATCCTAAGTGAAGTATCCCAAGAATGGAAAAACAAATACCACATATATTCACTATTAAATTGGAACTAACTGATGAGCACACATGTGCACAGAGGGAAGTATAACCCAATGTAAATCAAGCAGTGGGGAATGGGAGGAGGGGATGGGCAAAAACCTACCTAACAGGTACAATGAATACTATCTGGGGGACGGATACACTTATAACCCTGACTCAAGCCTTATAAAAGTGATCCTTGTAACCAAAAACGTTTGGACCTCCATAATACTTTGAAATTTAAAAATGTAACTTTTTATATTATTAATTAAAATATAATATGAAAATTTTATGAAGAAAGAAATAGATCAGATAGGTATGAAAGAATGCTTGATTTAAACTCAGATAAAGCATTTTATAGTTCTTCTAGCCTTTCCCTTTTATTAATTAGACCTGTAGCTAATAGTAAATTCAATGGAAAATATTTTTTGTAGGATGTTTGGTAGATTAGTGGCTATCCTTAGTAACTAAATAATATAAATCTTGGAGAACAATCTTGAACCTAATCTGAACTTTAACCACTAATAGAACAGTAAATTAAAATACCCAAAAATTTGACTTTGAGATGTGAAATAATTTATTATAGATATCTCTTTTTATACTGTTATAATCTATATTAGTGAAATGTGCCCATTTTAATTATACAATTCTATAAATTTGACAATGATATTTGCCTGTGTGGCTACAACTGTAATTAATATATCAAATCTTTTCATCACCTCAAAGTGTTCCTCTGTGCACTTTTGTAGTCAACACCTTCCCACACATCCACCATTGGCAACCACTGATATGCATTCTGGCACTGAAATTGATTTTTCTAGAATTTCATATAAATAGAATCATATGGAAAATAGTCTTCTGGGCCTTACTTCTTGTACCTTGAATAATGTTTTTGAAATTTATCCATGTTGCTGTGAGCCTTACTCATTTATCCCTTTTTATTATTAAGTAATATTTCATTGTTTGGTTATACCATGATGAGTTTATCCATTCATGAATTAATAGACATTTGAGTGTGTCTTACATAAAGCTCTCCTGAAGATTTCTGTGCAAGTCTTGTTTAGATATGTGCTTTAAAAAAAAAAATTCTCTTAGGTAAATATCTGGGACTACAATTGCCAGGGCATTTGGTATATATCTGCTCAACTTTACAAGAAACTGCCAAACTGTTTTCTAAGGAAGCTATACTACTTTTCATTTTCACAGATAAAGCATGAGAGTTCCAGGTGTTTGGCATCCTCATCAACATTTGATATTGATATTCATATTTGCTTGTTTGGGTTTTTTTGCTTTAAATTTGGTCATTTACTTGGTGGATAGTGGTATTTCATTTGCATTTTTCTGATGTGTATTATGTATAGCAAAAACTAGAAAATTTCCTTAAATGGTTAGAGGGGAAAGAAATTTATGTCATACATCGTCTCTTCAACCTGCTCAGCCCTATCACTACAGCTCAAAAACAGTTACAGACAATACAGAAAGAGTGGATGTGACTGTGATCCAATAAAATTTTATTTACAAAAGCAGACATCTGGCCACACAGTACCGCATGGTTTGCCCACATCTAATACAGAGCATGCTTTTCTGTGCTTTCTGGAATCCATGCATCTACATAGATAATAGTGCAAATCCATTCTCCAAAGCTGAGGCTTGTAGTTTTAATTTTCTTAATAATATCCTTGAAAAGTAGATAGTAATTTTTAAATAAAATTTACAACTTTTTTAATAAATCATGAATTTTGTGTCATTTGCAGATCCTCTCATCATCTTCTTGTAAGTCATTAACAATTAAGCGTTATGTAAGCTATGGATTTTTTGTAGATACCTGTTTTCAGATTGAGGAAGTTCTCTTTTAGTTATTTTTTTAATCATAAAAATGTATTGAAATTTGTCTAATCCTTTTTATTCTTTGCATTTATTGAGATTATCAGGTGGTTTTTGACCTTTGTTCTACTGACACAGTGCATTACATTAATTAACTTTTCACATATTAAACCAATATTACATTCCTGAAGTAAATCCATTTGTTCATAGTGTATTAATGCATATCTTTGTACATATTAATTGATTCAAAAAACCTAGTATTTTGCAAGTTTTTTGGGGGGGATATTCTGTACTTTTCTATAGCTTTGTTTGTCTTCTTTAACTATAAGAATACTGGTCTCCTTATTAGTTTCTTAATGCTTTTTAGACCATTTTCAAATAGAAAAGGCTATAGGGTTGATGTGTCCTGGGAGCCTGACTTTTTAGCATGCTTTCATTTTCTGAAAGCATATGGTTCTGCTTATTTTTCTTTCTTTTCTTATAATACCTTTCTGTGGAATTAAAACTCATTTTGGTATGCAAAATTAATTTTCCTGAACTGAAGTACATGTACCTCAGGATGAATCTTCTAATGATACAGAGCTCAATCTTGGATTGCTTTTGGTATGATGCTGAAAAATATGGGTTTTGATTTCTGAAATCTCCTGACATAGTTCCTCTCCTCCACTTTTATCTATACTGTCTTTTCTTTTGTTCCTTTATTTTTTCTAATTGGCTTATTTTGTTTACTGTTCAAACAATTTCTCTTCAGGGTGCTGTCCTCTCCCAAAAAATAAGTTTAGCTCATAAGTTCTAAGAGTTCACCACGGGTTTACAGCTCCGGTCATGGGGAAACACCATGAACTCTTTGCACTCATCTGCCATTGAATTCAGCAAAAACTACTTCCCATTTTCATCTGTTAGTCCCAAATTGGATCTCATGTTTTCCAATAAATGGTTGTCATCTGTTTGAGGGTTCTCCTATTATCGTGGCTATCCCATGCTATCTTTATTCCCACTGCTGTTCTTCTGAACATACAATAGTAACAAATTTCTTGCGGCTGTTTGCTTTTACCCACCTTTTGAAGTTCACGGGGACACCTTGTCTCTAAATTTCATTGGAAATAGTATTCACAAATTTTCCATTTTAGATATATAATTGCTCTCCTTTTTTATGTCAGGATTTAGATAACTATATTACAAGCTCCATCTTCCCAGAATTTCCTCATTACCTCTAAATGCCTTTAAACAATTGACTAATCAAGTGCTTCAGTCATTAATTTTGGTTCCCAAAGTCATTTTCTCATTAAATTTTAATGGCATCCCCAAGAAGAATATGATTACTTATGGTCACCGTACCACTAAACTGTTACCATTGAGAGAATTTTTTTCTTTTTTATTACTTAGATCAACATCAACTTTAACAGATAGGAAATACGAGAAATTCTTCAGTGTTTTCAAGTGGGCACTCTTAAACTGAATGGAATGTATGTGATATTCTCTGTAAGATCTATATGGTATTACAACAAATTAAGTTCGTTGTTTTGGTTGCTCATATTAAAATATTAACCAAATAAAATTGAATAAATGGTGAAAAATCCTTATTAGTCAAGATTTTTAACTTTTAAAGTTATTCTGTCATATTTAAGATCTGAGCCAAGGTCGAAATGAATTGGTAGAAAATGAGGACAAAGTTCAAAATATGCTCTTAAGTTCAACAACAACAAAAAAATTAATGAAGGGAGTAATTTCAGCAAGTTTCAGTAAAGTAAATATTGATTGAGTGAGAATGTGCTTAATTATATTATGGATAATTACTTGTCAATATTTATTTGGAGAGTGAGTTTGGCTAATACAGTGATCATAAACTGACACATTGTTGTGGGGAAAACACTGCAGAGCCACATGTCGGTGTAATCCCCCTTTTTCTTCAGAATTAGTTACACTCTTGTACAACGCTACACCCAGTTCACATTGTCACAACTTCAAATTGAGCTGCGACATACGCAGTGTAGAAAATGATGATATGTACAATATTGCAGAGAGACATTAAAATTGAAGATATTAAATATTTTTATTGTCCAATATGATTTATTTTACCCTTGCCAATTATTTGTCAATGTTTTCACTCCCAATAATCCTGTGGTTGATTATTACACTTGGCTTAGGACCAAAGTTTGACAATGGATTACAATATCTGCTCTTTAATTTCTCCAGTTCTTCATCACAAGATGAATATATTGTGCCTAATAAAAGGAAAAAAATTAGTTATAAAATAAGTTGAACACTCTTCTCTTCTTTTTGTCCACTCGTAAGTTATTTATGTAAAACACATGAGAAAAAATGCATGAGTTTTATAATATAAAGAGAGATAGGACAAATAGAATGTAACTGCCTGTAAATATAAATAATAATTGAATCTAGCATATAAAAACCCTTAAATCTGATGAATAATCCAGTTACAAAAATGTATATTATTCCATATGCTGGTTTGAACAGAGATTTAAACATGCATGCAAAATTTAAAAACAAAGTAGCAAGCAAGTAACTCAATAAATAGCTGCTGCTAACTCAATAAATTCTCAGAATTGCAGCTTGAATTTGCTTTCTTGTCCCCAAGATCTTATTCACTTCATCTTTGTGTTGACACTTTCTCTTTTGCTGGAAAATATATGTCAATACGTTTTGCAAAAAATTTTGTACATCTAAATGTTAAAGAGAGTGAAAATATAAAAAAATAAAAAATACATGAATGTAACTATAGAATATGTAATATCAATACTAAAAATGCATTGAAATGAAGTTTTATACATAACTTTTATTTAATTTATGTTATTGAAATGATCAAAGGTATCACCACATGAAAATTCTCCTCCTAATATTGCTTATTCCATCTATGATTACATTAATATAAATAACTATTAAAAAGGAGAGAAAGATAACTTATTAAAATTCTGCAATGTTTTCTCTCTATATATAGCTTCAGGCCCTGGGCCTATGGAAATGTGCCAATTTACCTGGATGAATTAAAGGGTTGAAAAATCCTATTAGTATAGCAGTAACCAATTGGATGTACTTATCACAGAAAATATGTTTTTTTTCAATTTAGAAAATGCTTCTCTATATACTGATAAACCTTTATTTTACAAACATATTTAACACACATATAGAAGAAATATGGCAAAAATGCAACGTGAAAATTTTGATATTGATTCATAACAGTTTCTATCTTTGCACATTTAGCAAAATGTCCTAGTTTGAAGGTAATCTGACAAATGCAATATATTATACCATCTTAAAAGAAATGTAAAACAAATTCCTGGAACTTTTCTCTGCCATAATTACATGGTAGAGACCACTAATTGTCAAAAGATGGAGTACTGGGGCACAGGTCCATCAAAGATTACATAAGTAAGAAAGGTGAGACAGTATTTATTTTTATAAAAGGAACAACTGTGTAGCTTTATTTTTAAAATGTGACACTAGTTTTAGGAAATGATCCTCAGGTTTAATTTATATTTTTTTTGAATCACATAACTAATTTTGATTACATGACATTTTTCTTATGAATTCTTATAAAATCCACATCCATGTGCATTTTAACAGAAAACTTGGAACTTCAGGGGAAAGCTATTTTAAAAACACAAATGAGTATGGGAAAATCAAATTAGGGTTAAAAAGCACATGAACAAGTTTTTCATGGAAAATAGTTATTGTTCAGTTTAAAGTAGTTGAAACTATTTTATGATTAAAATACTGACCTCCTGCCAGTTAAATGTTGAGGAAGAAAGAGGTGATCTTTTTCAATCATATAATTCCTCTTCCCGTGGTTAAATGAAGTTGTTACTAGCAAAGGCAGATTGAAGATTTTGTAAGCAGCAATTCAAAAGGCATTGATAGCCCTATGTAATGAAATAATGAGAAAATCAGCTTAGGAAATTAATATTTGTTCAATACCTCTTAGCAAGTTCCTTGGCTACGGGACACATGATACAGGTGATGGGTACAGTGGTCCTAGGGACTTTTTCAATGAGCTCATCACTAGTAGAAAATCACTCACTTTATTTCTTATTTTTAAAATTTGAGATATAAAAATAACTTCTGGAAGACAGAAATTCCTGTGATATCATAATGTAGGTAGTAGAGATTATATTCTTTCTAGTAAAATATATTTATATTTCATATTGTCTTTCACGTATGTTATATAATCTTATATTTATTTCTTAACATCTCTATGTGTTCCAATTCTGAATTTATTGAGGGTAAAGTAGAAATCCAATTTCTCTCTATAGTTACATTACTTAGTACAGTGATTGGTACATAGTACATTATACATACACATATTTAAGTGAATGACTAATCAGGAAATTAAATTACAAAAAAATGTTGATATAAACTCAATAATGACATTAAAATGATCGCATTATCTTCTTACAAAATATTTAATATTTTCTTTCTCATTATAAGTTAAATTTTTCAAAAAATATAACAGTAAATTCTGAAGAAGGATGTATTTTAGAAATATAACATTAACACTTATTTGGTAAGAAATTTGCAAATTTTATTATTTTTTGAGATAAATGAAGGCTTTATGGCTTGACAAAATAACAATTCTCTGAATATTTTTACATTCACTTTGGCCTGTGGTGTTTATTTCTAACAAATATAAAAGCAGAATTATACATTAAAACCATCAAATTCATGATATAAATTTTCAAAATGTCTAAATTAGCATTAGCCTATGAATAATTTCTGTATAAAGCACTTACAAGGAATAATGTGATGCCCTGTAGCTCATAATTTCACTAATAACAGAAAAGGAATACCCATCAGCCTGAAGTAAATCTCCATAAACATGTTTTAAAAAAACACAAAAAAGACAGAGGAGCTATCTGCTTTCTTACCAAATAACTTTCTGTGCTATGTGCAAAAAATAAAGTTAAATTATCACTATCATGCAATATAATATGTTTATATTGTCAAATAATTTAAGATAAATCATTTTCCACACCGATCATTTTATAATCAGGTAAGATCGCCCATTCCAATCCAAAATGAGAGAGAGAGAGAGAGAATGAATACAATCATGGTGTTAACAGTATTACCTAACTTAAGGAGCTCCATTTCATTCTGTTTCAATGGAGCAATCAGTTTTAAGTAATCAATGTGTTACAAATATTAGAACATGAATTTCACAAAGCCCAATGTGACAGAAAAAAAACTCCCCAGGGTTGTATCTCCCATGAGGGATCACACTATTTCAGCGTATAATTTTCACCTTTTTCTTTCCAGAAACTCAATTTCACCACAGCATTCACAAGTGAATACACACTTAAGAAACACTTCATTCTAGCCAAAGGCACATGGCTAGATTAGATTATAATACAACTCTTTACAAACGGAATGATAATTTTCATATGTCTTCAACACTCAAGTCAGCTGATATCTTTCCTGATGTCAAATCTCCTAGGTTGTTAGTCAGTTTCATGTTAAACATGCAGCCATGCTTAGATTAAATGTAATGTTTTAATAATTTGGAAGTTTTAAAGCCAATTTTATTTCACATATTTTTCTTATTCCCCCACTGATTTCTCCCCATCAAGCAAGTTGTACTCATTGACTCAAGAGAAGTGTTAATTTTTAATAAAACAAATAATTGATGAATTTTAAAATCCACAGCAAATGCAGTAGTATGAAATAAAATAAGAAAATATATTTTAAAATACTTTAGAAATATTTTTGAATCATTTTAAATGTACAAAATTTGTAAAAACAGTGGAAAATATTCCCATATGTGTCTCCATCAGTTCCTCAATTGTTAGTATGTCAACCTGGAGCATTTATCAAAATGAAGAAACTGACATTGACCCATTGACCAAAGTCTAGATGTTGTTTGGTTTTTCCCTTTTTTCCCATTAATATCCTCTTTCTGTTGCAGAATTCATTACGAAGTGTCACATTATGCTTACTTGTCACATCTACCCAATCTCCTCTGATTTGTTGCAGTTTCTCAATACTTCCTTTCCTTATTTTTTCATTACCTTCCTAATCTTGGGGACTAAAGACCAGGTCACCTGTAAAACCTCACTCAAAATGAGTTTGTCTGGTATTTTTCTCATGATTAGACTGGAGTTATGGATTCTAGAATACGACAGAGTTGTTTTCTCATATTTCATCAGGTGGAACATGATATGTGCATGGTATCTTTGATGATGTTAATGTTTACCATGTGCTTAAGGTCGTGTTTGCTAGATCTCTGAAAACCGAAGTTGCCGTTTTTCTCTTTACATACCCTATTCTTTGGAAATGGGAGGTCACTGTCTCACCCACCCTCAGAGGGGAGTAGGAAGCTAATAATTAAGAATTCCTCCTGGAGGGGGAAGTATTTATACATACTAATATATTTGGGATTCTTCTGCAAGGAAGTTCTTTTTCCCCTCCCTCATTTATTTATTTGTTTGTTTTTTCAACAATTTATATCAGTTAGAGCTCACATACATCTAGAGTACATGCTGGATTATTCTTTAATACTACATGATCTGTTTTGCTGTTCAGTTTATTCCAGCTTGGCATTTCGGAGCTTTCTCAGATTGGCTGCAGCGTCCCTTTGGCATGGCCCCCTACTTTTACTTTTGAGTAATTTCTTACTTTGTGACACTATTTGAGCTCAAAGTTCATTTTGTATTTTTCCTGCCTCAGCCCTAAAATGAGCCGTTCATTCAAAGAGTGCCGATTCTCTTTATTCGAGAATGGTATTTAGATAACCAAATCTGAGTGTTGCATGTGCTCGTTGCTACTAGCATGTCATTGAAATGTTTTTTTAAAAAATTGCTTTTAGAAATTTGGCTTTTGAGAAAAGACTGTTTTAGGAATTCTAAAATATGGGATATATGTTTCAGGAAAAAAATCTTTTGGACTAGAATTTTTTGTCTAGAATCTTTTGTCTAGAATTTAGGTTCAGAGGGACTCTGAAGAGTGCCCAAAATCATACATCCATCTTGGTTTGGAATTTTAATGGGATGGTGGAAAACAAAAATTACAGAAAAGTGTGAAGAATCCCAGACCAGAAGGAAGAGTTTCTGGATTTCCTATGGTATAACCCAGAAACTATTAACTTTGAAGGAAACTTGAGTTCAACATAGAATGTGACAATTAGAGACATAATGCATGAGAACCGTGTCTTGAGAGGTGTATCTCTGGCAATTCTTAGATGACCAATAAAAGCAGTGGTTATCAGGGAACCAAACAAAGTGAGTTGCAACATAGCTGAAGTCAGTGAGGAAAGAGAAAGGCATTTATGGATATTGTTATTGCTGGACTCCAAGTATTCTAATTCTCCCTGTAGGCCTATAGCAAAATTGAAATTCCTTACTGCTTGTGCCCAGATGGAGTCATGGGACTATTTCTGGCTGATGAGTTGTGAGCAGACATAATATGTTGCATGACTCTCCAGAGCACTTTTTTCACTCTTCTATGGCTACTATCAATATTTCAGATTTCTTTTCTCTTTCAGATAACTTTTCTGCTATCCTGAGTGTCAATAGGAAGGGTAATGATAATGAAGGGCAGAATTCTAGTCTGACCCTTAAGGGACAAATACAAATACAAACCGTACAAGCAAGAAATGAAATCACTGAGATTTTGCGGTTTTTCTGTAAACATCTTAGGTAATCTTGACTAATACAGCAACAAAATTTAAAAGCTATAAGATGACCTTCCCTTAATTCCAGGACAATATGTAGCTCTAAAAATATAACTCTGACGGGGAGAAATAATAGATGTATAATTCCCAAATTCCAAGTTTAATAAGAAGAGAATATATTATTTAATAGTGTATCAAGGGCTATATTATCATTATCTTTAATACATTTTATTTGCTATATCTGCTGATATGTAAAAAAGAAATGAGCCATCAAGCTGCACAAAGTAATGGAGGAACTTTAAGTGTATATTTGTAAGTGAAAAAAGCTGGTCAGGAAAAGCTACGCATTGTATAATTCAAATTATATGGAAGTCTGAAAAAGGCAAAACTATAGATATAGTAAAAATGTCACTGGTTGGAGAAGAGAAGAGGAATGGTAAGGTAAAGCATAGGGGATTTTTAGGATAGTGAACCTATTCTGTATGATACTGTAATGGTAGATACATGACACTATGCATTTGTCAAATCCTGTAGACATTTACAGCAAAAAGACTCAATTGTAATGTATGCAACTTAAAAGAAAATCATGTAGAAAGTCTGGGATATCCTAGGAAAGAATGCAGAGTATGACAAGAGAATCTAATTGCATTACGAATAAATGAAATATCTTCACTGAAGGTGGTGGGGGGGAAAGGGGCTGACTTAAATGTTAATAATTCAAACTAAGTTATATAGAAACTCCACCCTAAAGGAAAGGGAGCCTAACTACTTACATGTGGGCTGCATAGAGTGACTTCCTACCTCAGAATACAGCATGGAAAGGGAAGAAAAAAGAAAAGTGATCACCCATGCAATCAAGGCCAACATCAACAGTCATAAATCATATTAAATGTATCTACTCTTGATATGATGCTATGAAAATAACATTTTACCTCTGTGTTGTTCTCCCTCAAAACCCATAAACTCAGTCTAGTTATGAAGAAAACATCCGACAAATTCCAATAGAGCAGCAGTCTACAATATACCTGACGAATATTCCTCAAAACTGTCAGGGTCATTAAAATCAAGGAAAGTCAGAAACTGTCACTGCCAAGAGGTCAAAGAGACATGACATCTTAATGGTACGTTTTATCCTTGATGGTATACAGAACAGATAGAGGACATTAAATAAAAACTAAAGTCTGAATAAACAATGGACTATAGTTAATAATAGTATCAACATGGCTTAATTACTTGTAAGAAATGTAGTATACAAATATAAAGTGTTAATAATGGAAAAAATTGTGTTTTTCCAAACTATATACGTAATTTTTCTAAAAAATCAAATTTTTTAAAGAGTCTATTAAGGACAGCATATACAGCTGAATCCCAAACTGTCATGTTAAGTTTATTCTATTTCTTTTCTTTTTTCTCTGTTTATTTTCTGTCTACATTGCTCTTATATCTATCCATATATCTTAAAAGTCAGTCAAAATACAATCTTGGTTAAGTGATATTTGTGTTAAGATTTCAACAAATCTGAAGTTCAGTTGAATATCACCATCATATAATAAAATTATTGCAATCAAAGATAAATATCTGAAATTTTGTCTAAAACTGTAATTTTATTATAAATGTTTAACAATTAACTTTACAGTTATAAATTGCAGTACAGAAACCATAATTTCTTAGCATTGTTTGTTTCCAGATTATTACTCATCTTATGGACAATACTGAATAGCCTTTCTTTAAACCAAGTTTAGTGGCCAAGCAAGACATTTTTAATACAACTCACTTTTTCCCTGATACTCTCTGTTTTCTTTCTTTGTTTAGAACCAAGTTTGGTTAATCTACTATGATCTTGTTCATGATTTCTTTGTCTTTTCAGTCAGTTAAGATTTAAAGTAAAAAAAGTAACTTCTATTTTAGTTTTATTCTCACAAAATGTAGAAAATTTATAAATAGGACTTTTTTCCAAAACTAATGGTTTAAATTTTAATTAAATTTTTAAAAATTCAATTTTAACTTAAAGGTATTGAAGTTTATTTTTAATGTTATAAATATTAATATATAAAATAATTACATAAAATTATAACTATAATATGTAAATACTATTACTTTATCAATTACCATTTTATAAATATTTGATGTGAAGGTTATGCTATCCTTCACAAAATTATTTAGCTAACGTACTCTCTAAATACATGTTTAATTTTTAATTTACTTTGAAAGTTCTTTATGTTTTTTATAACAAACAATTTTCATAATCATCATCTCAGCACTTGACTCAAAATAATATACATTTATATGTCTAGTGAATAATAAAATTACAACATAGAAAGAATATGGAGAAGTTTTACTCCCAATTACATATACAATATTGCCTATATGTAAAAGTGAATATTTGATAATACTAATATGTTCAATAACGTAACTTTTTGTATCACTAAAGTTAAGTTTTACAAATCACTTATAATACAAATGTATTTGAATTAAAAACAATGACTATAATAAATTAAAATATAATTTTTACAATATTAGAAATGGCATTGAGTAGGCATCTACTCTTAGGTCTTCTAAAAACTGATTTGTCCAATTCTGAAACTAAAACTTAAAGGTGTTTTATATTTAAGTCTAGTCATAATTCTTTTTGTAACTCTTGTAACGATGTATCTGAAACCACATTTCCTAAAACACTAACTAGCATGTTTGATGGTGAGATTTAAAGCAATACTTTATTCTTTGCAAATTTCTCCATCATATAAATTTATTTTTATTTTGAAAATAAGCACGTGTGATTTTATAGAAATTCTAACATAATTTTAAAATGTCATTCATAATACAATGTGAAGAGCATTTTTCTCTAATAACGGGTTGAAATGTTCTTATTCAAAGCTTATAATCAGAAAGGGCAAGCAAAATTAGTAACTGTATTTGTATTTACAAGATACTAAACAATTACTCACAGGTAGGCTAATTTTAGTAACTTAGTGCCATGTCGAGATTAATCCCATTCTTGAATGTGTTGTGTAGATTGGTGTTTGTCAGTTGATTGTGCAATTGAACAGTTTAATCATTTCCTTTTCTTTATTGAACGCAGGAAGAGTTGGAAATGAACTTTCAACAAGTCGAAATTTACAGATACCTTTTTATCTGTAACATTAGCAAAGTTCTTCATTAAATTATCATGCCACTGTTCACAAAAGAAAAAATAGACTTTAGATTAAAAGACTGAATAAGGAGGTTAAACAAAAAACAAACCAGTGTTGTTATCTTTAAGACAAATAGTAATGCCGGAGTTTTGACACTTTCTCGTGTGATATATATGCTAACATGTGATATTTCATCATTTTTAAGGTTGAAATTGTAAACATAAGATGTAAACTATTTAAATTATTTCATTGGGCATTTATTTTGTTCAAGGGCATATATTAACATTACTTAAATTTTATTTTGTAATAAAATATTTTCCTAAAATTCATTTCTGATTCCAGATAAGCAAAATCAAAGTGATGGAACTTCCAAATATGACTGTCTGTGATATCTTCAGTTGCTCTTCTATGCAACATGATAAGCAGGAATGAAGAAATTTATGTTGCCATTTA
>CAUYSK010073802.1:0-58887 GCA_963575035.1 Avahi laniger | reverse complement strand
GCTGGAATCCTCAGCAAACCAGAGTATATACTGTTCAGCATTTCTTTGGAAAAATTTCATTAATGTACTTGTCCTATGGAAATTTCTGTACTTTAGTAAAAAAATAAAGTGAAACTTAAAAAAAAAAAAAAGAATGATGTATCTTATTTTGTCACAGTGCTTTTAGCTTTCAAGAAGTCCATGCCAGCCGGGCATGGTGGCTCACGCCTGTAATCCTAGCTCTCTGGGAGGCCGAGGCGGGGGGATTGTTTGAGCTCAGGAGTTCGAAACCAGCCTGAGCAAGAGCGAGATCCCATCTCTACTAAAATTAGAAAGAAATTAATTGGACAACTAAAAATATATAGAAAAAAATTAGCTGGGCATGGTGGCACGTGCTTGTAGTCCCAGCTATTCAGGAGGCTGAGGCAGGAGGATCACTTGAGTCCAGGAGTTTGCGGTTGCTGTGAGCTAGGCTGACGCCACAGCACTCTAGCCCAGGCAACACAGTGAGACTCTGTCTCAAAAAAAAAAAAAAAAGTCCATGCCTTGGTGTGCCCAAATTTTTAATAAACTGGTAGATTCAATTATGGTGCCTGCATTTAATATGTAAATACTAATGACAAAAAAGCTTAATTAACTTACCCATCTAAAGGTTTTATTTCTTATCACTAACTTTTTTTCATATTTTAATAACTAATCTGCTTATGTAATTCTGCTAAAATGAAATTTTATTATTTTGACCTCACAATTTTCTCTTAATCTAACAAAAGAACATAGATCATTTTCTTTAGCACATTTTTAATTTCTGTTTCAGTAATAGAAAGAGTGTGGAAAAATCAAACTAGATAACTTACTCTAGATTACGTATAAATTTTCACTTTTCCTTGGCAAAGAAAAAAAAATAAAGAAGATTCTCTCAACTTTCTTTTCTTTCTGATTAATACCTTATATCTTTTGATAGCAGTTTCTCTTCTAAACTCTACCACACTGTCATTTAGCTCCACTAAATATCATGAAGTAGCGTGCTAATACATTGCATGAAATTTAACTAAGCCGAGTTCTCTGGAGCTCCTGTTCTCTATTAAGCACAAACCATAACTTCAAGAGCTAAAATTAATTGTGTGTTCTTGAAAATCGAAATTCTAAATAGAATTCCATTGGAATGTAGGTACTTTAGAGGTACACTTGTTGGTGTTATTCATAAATGGAATGGCATTTTTAAGAAACAAAATAATTACTAATCATTGTCTAAAATCATATTTATTTTTCTACCTAAAAAAAAACCATTTTATTTTTACATGACATAATATTTGCTAAATAGAGAAGCACTTACTTATCATTGATCAAGAAAATTAAGTAGATCTTTAAGAACAGCAAAAAGATAGTTATCTTCAATTCATTAATCTCCTGATAGTGTTTTTATCTTTGTTAACAAATTACAAACAGTAAGTCTGTAATTATACTTTAAAAGATACTCTGCTTATGCAATTCTTTCTGTGCTGGCATAAAGAATCATTTGAGGCCAGGCATGATGGCTCATGCCTGTAATCCTAGCACTCTGGGAGGCTGAGGCGGGAGGATCACTTGAGGTCAGAAGTTTGAGGTTGCAGTGAGCTATGATGATGCCGCTGCACAACAGCCAGGGTGACAAAGTTAGATTCTGTCTCCAAAAAAAATAATCATTTGAAAGCTGACATGCAGCTATAGGAGTACAGGGGTCCATAAAAAATAAAAACTTTCTAAAACAGTTATAATAAGAGGAAAAAATACATATAATTAGCTGCATATTTGATATTGTTAATTATATCTCCATTAAACTCCTTGCTTGAGCTATGGCCATTAATTTTTAAAACATTTATGATTCACATACAAAATCACTTATTTTCCTCAGTTTCCATTGCAATACTTGGCACAGGTAGGTCCTCAATAAATATTTGTTAAATGTATCCAGGGAGAAAAGAATGAGAGGTTAAAATCAATAGTGATTTTTGATAATTTTTAATTAAATTATAATTTTGAAAACTATCTTATCTGTCATACTTAGATCCCTATAAATTATTTATTCATTACATACTTATTGAGCAGCTACTACATAAAAGGCACTGAGACACAGACTGAAGATACAGCAATAAACCAGACAGTTTGACCTTACTATTTTGGATGTTATAATGCAGGAGAAAGAATAATATATTGAGCATTTACTCTCATAATTTATTGTTTCATTATTATTATACCATGCATTCTGAAGGCAAAGTAAAAACTGCAAGGTGAGCATAAATAAGGCAGATATGACCGGGTCTGGGAAGTTAGAGAATTGTCTCCTCATAAAAATTATAGTGAACAATACATGGTAAGATGAAGCAGGGACTGAAGCCACAGTGATCTTTCTTAAAAGTGAATTGGATTATATCACTCCCTGAGAACAGAATCCACATTCTTTACTGGAGCATATGCAAGGCTTTTCAAATCTCCTCTCTAATTCCACCTTACACTGCTTATCCTTCCCTCAAAAATCAAGCTACTAGCATATTACACAATGTTTCCTTTCTTTAAGTCACTGTGTTCTCTCTCTTGCTTAAAAACTCATGAATGTGTCTAAAAAAAACCTTTGTCTTTTCAATTTTTGCCTAACTAAATCATCCACATCCTTCATATCTCCAATTAGATGCTGCTTCTCCAAAGGATGTCTTCTTAACCTCTGTGGTTAGGATAGGTACCTCCTCTGTTATTTCATAGATCAAGTGTTTTTCATAACACTTCATTTATCTCTCAATATTGGAAATTTCTGTTTACTTTTCAATATCTCCTGCTAGGGTATAAATTTCATGGTGGAATGTCCATTGTTTTTACTATCGATTGGTAAATGTTTTCTGACATACTCGAAACGTTCACCTCATTTTATTCACTTCAACATGACAGCAGTCTCTATTGGGGCAACCAAATTTTAGACCATACTTACAGCATTACAACAGGGTTATATCACATATATTCAATGACTGACTGAATGGGGTTAGAAATAAAGACCTTAAAAAATAAATAGAAGATTGGATGTACCTGACAGTAGTGATAAAGTTAAAAAAAAACAGAAACTTTTGGGAGGTGAATCATATTTTTTTCTTTTTCAGCAGATTTCATTTATTTATGCTCCATATTTATCCAAAATCGAATTGAAGATGGCTATGTTCTGTTTCAGATTTCTTATGTTTTCTAGTTCTTAGGCATCTAAAATGAGGTATCCTATACTCAATAGAGAAAAGGTAATAAAGGGTAACAGAAAAAAATGATTTTAGAAAAATAATATCAAAAATGTATGAAGAGCATTTAAATATATATATTGAAATAGGTATATTAAAATACTTTTTAAAGTTTTTATAAAATATTCTAGCATTATCAGCAAACTTATTCAAGTTACACATAGAGCCAGCCATTACCAGGCTATAATATATAGCCTGGCAAATGACAAAGTATCATCAATTTTATTTTTAATTATTCAGGGTTTTTATTAAAAATATTTAAAAGATATCAAAAGTTATAAGTAATAATATCAAAAAGACAAGAGTTCACCCAAAACCACGTTTGAACAAATGTTAAACTTTGATTTTATTAATTTCATATTTTTTGCTTTGAAAAAATAAATTTTTACAAATATCACTAAAGGTCACATCCCTTGCTTTATTCCATGGACATGCTCAAAGCTAACTGCTATTAAAAGTTGGTGTGCACTTTTTATATTTTACTATATATATCTATATTTTTTCTATTAAAATAAGTGTTCTTAAGAAGTTAAAGCCTTCTACATTAAAAAAATATTATTCCATTAAAATGAGATTATCTCGAAAAAGATTAAGTTGGGGCATTAGTGTTTCTGAATACAAAATAATAATTTGAATGAATAGAAACAGCATTGACTTTCTGACCTATAATCATAAAATATGTGTTTTCAATAAAATATTTAACTCATTCCTGATAATTTTTATGTTTATAATATATACTCATTAGATTTTAATACAAAACTTGTAAAACTGTAGCTAAATAAATATTTCCAACTATATGTGTTGAATGTTTATAAGGCTAATATTTTAATATAATAACCATCAACATTTTGCCCTAAGTCCAGCTTAATTTTCATATAAAAGTCAAAATATTACCAACATATTTTAAGCAAATATAAAGTAAAACAATTCATAAGGCATTCATAGGCACAAAATATCATAAATGTAATAAAAATAAGGTATTATTTAAGGGAAAAACAATGGCATAATGTTGTATGCCTGTAGTCCTAGCTATTCAGGAGGCCGAAGCAGGAGGATACACTCAGGGTGTTCAAGGCCACAGTGGGCTATGATTGGGCCACTGCACTTCAGCCTGTGTGACAGGATAAGACCCTATCTCTAAATAAATAAATTAAATTTTAAAAAAGAGCAAAATTATGTTCTTTCAATTGGCAATAATTATTGTGCTCTTAACTATGGGCCAGAAATTCTACATTCAGACAGATTTTATATGAAAATCAAGCTGGATTTAGGGGGAAAATGTTGATGGCTATTATATTGAACAAGATAGATTTCATGGAGCTTACATTGTTATGGGAAAATCAACAATTAACTAGTGCTAGCAAGAAAAGAATGCAGGTTAAGGGGATAGAGAATGATGAATTGGGAAAATCATTTCAGGCTTGGTAAAGCCTTTTCTGAGGACCTGACATTTAAGCAAAGGGTTGAATGATGAGAAAAGACATCATGTGAAAACTTAGCAAGGAGGTTCAGACAGAGAAAAGAACAAGTTTAAAGGCAAGTTCAAGGAATAGAAAGAAAGTCAGTATGGTTGGAGCACAGGGAAGAGCAGAGTCACAGGTGACGAAGCTACAGAGGTGACTGGGCCTGGTCACTACCAGGACAATGGTACCTCCTTTGGACTTTGGTCTAACAGTTAAAGAAAGCTATCGCAGGTGTTGAGCAAAACAGTGATATGACCTAATTTTAAAGGATCACTTGGCTACTGTGAGGATTATAGGACAAGCAGCAGAAAGAAGAGATACCAATTATCAGGCTATTGCTAGGCCAGGGCTAAGACAGTAGTGGTTAAAATATTAGGAAGTGGTCAGATTAAAGCTATATTTTGATAGCAGAAAGGGATCAAGGCTGACTTTCAGGTTTATTTCCTGCACAATTAGGTGGATTATTTCGTTGTTGTTAAAAATATATAACAATAACACAGGGCCCTGTCTGGTCCTGCATAGCACTTGCAACAATAATTTCTATGAACATGCTGAGGCACATGTAACACACTTATAAACAATTCAAAACTCAGAAATATTTTTAGCTCAATATAAGAAAGACTTTACTGGCACTCATAGTTATCCACAGAAGGACTGGGTACCCTCAGTAATTAACAAGCTAATGGGACTATCTAAGCATAAATGGACTAGTCACACCACCAAATGGAAAGATGGAAGCTTATATTATATCTAGGCCAACTCCCACATCATATGATTGAAGAAATGTGTGCCCAGAGACACACAAAACCATGTTCAAGGTCAAGCATAAATTCAGCAGTGGAGCCAATCTTTATAACTCCCAACAAGAGTTGTATATTAAAAAAGTTCAGGTGCTAGGCCAAATGTTCCTGTTGTTCATATAATATAGCTTTTGACTTAATCAGTTCATTGAGATTTATCATATCTTTTGGCTTCACTCATTTATATGTTAAGAACTTTCAACATAAAAGGCACTGTGAGCTTCTTCATAAGATGTAATATTGAAATATCTTCAAGTTATTCCACCTTTAATTTCAAAGTTATAAATAAATATACACAGAAAGTAGAGTGTTATAAACAGTTGACTCATATCCTTTTGGAAAGAGGTAAAATATAAATAAATTCAGTAAGTGAAACCACAGATACATAGTGTTATTTTTATTACAAATGTGCATGGATTGTACAGTCGGTTTAAAATCTTATAGATGGATACTGCCATTCCCAAATGCCAATAAGAAAAAAAAAATTAACAGAAAAGAATAAAAAAATCAATCAACCTAGTACTGAAAGATTTTGTAAACAAAACTCATAATTTTCTCTATTCCAGAATTTTTCACTGGTATTTATTGTTGAATATTATTTCAAAGATTAAGAATCTACTAGACTAGTTTAAGAAATTAAAATAGTGGCTCATGCCTGAAATCCAACACTTTGGGAGGCCAAGCTGGGAGAATCACTTGAAGCCAGGAGTTTAAGACCAGCCCAAGTACCATAGTGAGACTGATTCTCTACAAAAAGAATTTTCTTAAAATTAGACGGGTGTGGTGGTGCACACCTGTAGTCCCCTCCCATAATCGGGAGGCTGAAGCAAGAGGATTACTCCAGCCCAGGAGTTCAGGTTACAGTGGGCTGTGATCATGTTGTCCCACTACCTGCACTCCAGCCTGAGCAACAGAGTGAGACCCTGTCTCTAAAAAAAAAAAAAAGAAGAACAAAAGAAAAGAAAAAAGAAAGAAATTAATATAAAGTATTTTTTAATTATCTAAGAGGTATGCCCAAATGATATTTATCTACACTAACTGGTATATTAGTTTCAAAACTAATTCTCCGGGAAGTTAACATGATATTTAGCTTTGTCTTGAAAAATCTCTCCAAACAGTACTTTTTTTTTAAGAAATGGATAGAGCAAAAACAACCATTAACATGAAAAATATCACATTTGCCATTAAAGATCTATGTGTCTACATCTCTCTACCTCTATTGTTGAAACCCTAAAGACTATATTTCTCACTAATTGAATCAATATAAAGCGAAAGAAACTTGTGGTTACTGTTCTCTATCTTCCTCAACTGCTTCAATTACTTTACAAATCTCAAAAAAACGTATTCCTGGCTCACAGCAGATTAACTCCAACAATGTCATCCACTTAAATCCAGATTAGGATGATGTTTTGATCTCACAGTGTCTACAAATAAACCAGATAGCTTTTGCTTTCAAAGTCATCAACAGTTCAGAATAGTAAGAACACAGAGAAAATTGTTCTCTTTATTAAAAATTTTTTGAAGAACTCAAGTACTTCCCTTTCTTTTCAATAATTCTCTCATCCAACCAACTCTCCCACTCAGTTGCCCCTAAATTTTGTTGTGATTAATCGATCCACTAAATTAACAATGGCTAAATATTGTTCAACGCACAGAGCATAGCCTGAAATATAAAATAAAAAAATGCTAAAAACTGAATGGAAAAAGTCATGAGGACATATAATTTTACCCAACTGACTACAGATGAGAACTAGTTATAAACTATACAAGTACACAAAATACAAGAAGCATGGGATATAAAATTCAAGCTTATAAAAACTATATAGGTCAGTACTTCATTTTGTCATACTCTATCACTGGTGAGAGTATGGTAAGTCTTGTTGAAATATCTGAAACATTTTGCAAAACTCTCTGGTTATTCAATATTATTCCCACAATATGGATAAAAAATAGGAATAAATTAAATGAATAACTAAGGCCATATTGACCTTTGGAATGGAATTACAATTCTGCTCCACATAATGATGTTTCAGTCAATGACTGGCCGCATATACGACAGTGGTCCATCCCCTATGATTATAATGGAGCTTTCCTATACAGGTGTATTATTTTTTAAAAACATTTATACCATATTTTTACTGTACCTTTTCTATGTTTAGATATGTTTAGATACACAAATACTTACCACTGTGTTACAATTGCCTAGAGTATTCTGTGTAGTAACATGCTGCACAAGTTTGTAGCCTAGGAGCAATAGGCTATAGCATAAAGCCTAGGTATATGAGGGCTGTCAGGAAAGTGTCCAGCCATTGTTAATATAATGAGAATGGTTACTTGGCTGGATACTTTCCGGACAGTCGTCGTATAGTAAGCCATACCATCTAAGTTTGTGTAAGTACACTCTATGACAGGGGTCCCCAACCTCTGGTGAGTTATATAATTATTTCATTATGTATTACAGTGTAAGAATAATAGAAGTAAAGTACACAACAAATGTAACATACTTGAAACATCTTGAAACCATCAACCCACTCCCCAGTCCATGGAAAAACTGTCTGCCATGAAAATGGTCCCTGGTGCCAAAAAGGTTGGGGACTGCTGCTCCATGATGTTCATACAATGACAAAATCGCCTAATGACGCATATCCCCTTGTTAAGCAATACATGACTGTATATGTAAACATATATATGGACTCGTAGAAGAGAAAGTGCAGAAAAGCTGCCCTTAACCTACTTGTTTAAACGGTACTATGAACTTTGACAATTTCCCAAGGTTGCATATTTCAAGACGTATTATAAATTAGCTTGATAAATTACATGAAATATATATGGATTTGCATAGACTACTAGATAGCTTAAAATAAATAATAAAATAATCAATAATTATGGAAAGTCAAATTAAAACCTTGAAATATTCCTGTATCTTTTTGAGAACTTGACATCTTTTATTAAATATTGAAGATACTAAAATCGATGCAAACATAAGATCCATACAAAAGATGCAATATCAGTGCAAAGAAAACCTTTAAAAATAAGACAATTATAAAATAACAGCAAGAAAGAAATATCAAAATAGGTTTATTTCCCCTAGTAATCAACAATAGATAAAGACCTAGAAATATCTTCAAGACATCATAAGTTAATAAATCCTAGTTTGTAAGGTTTCTATCATCATAATGAACAGATAAACAGAAAAATAAAAAAATAAACATTCTTTTCAGTGGGCTATATAATAAATAACACCTATAAGAGTCCCTTGAACATAATAAGTGCACAATAAATATTAATAAATAAGATAAAATTCTTAAGTGGCCACATTTAAAATACTTGCATTCAAGGAAATCATTTACTTATATTCAAGTAACATTTTCAAGAAAGTGCAAAACACATCTTAATGAATGCTTTTAGAAATTAAAGAAATGACCATAATTTAATTTTTTTTAAATTTCTGCAGATCCATTCATTATGTTCTTCTATAATATTTCATCAGGAGGGTGGGGCAAGTGGTAGAAGTCATCTTTTATAAATGTCAACTTAGGGGGCCTCCTTTTGTCCATTAATATTTCCTTAGTATTCAACTCCCTTCTTCACTGTCTACCACTCCCTCCCAAATTCCAGAGATCCATTTATGTGGAAATCAGTGTTTTGCAAAGCTAGATCTCAAAACCTTGTGTCTTTCTCATTATCTCTAGTCCTCTGCATGTTCTGGTTTCTCCTATCTATTTATGGTGACCAAAAGTTTGCATTTCATTTTCAAACTCAGCTCTTCATTTTCTAGAACAAAAAGTGATCTTGAAAACTCTTTGCTTCCAATTCCATGCTTGTCCTAAGCCACCTACTGTGAGATTCCGCTGCTGCTATGTAGTCTCATGGACCACAACGAGCAACATAGAAAATTAACACAAATAACAAATGACGTGGCTGGAAATTGAGGACAAAGGTTCAAAGACACAAAGGCGAAAGGGCACACGGCATGCCAGGATGTCTGAATTGAAACAGCTTTAAGAAAATGGGTTTCCTTGTTGAAAGAGTGTTCAAGATGCTCAATGAGTAAATAAGTGAGACAAGAGGGTTTTGATGCATTGTGGAGCAGGTGTTAGAGCATGAGGAGAAGGGTTCCAAGAATAAGGAAACAGAACCAGGGAAGACAAAAGCCTGGGCTTAGGTAAAACTTACCAAAGATGTCTGACACTTGACCCACTTCACATACAGTGTTGGTCTCAGAACAGAGTGGAAATCTGAGACTGCAGGATCTGCAGAAAGACAAGTAAAAACAGAGAGAGAGACAGAGAGAGAGTAGGGAGAATGGAACTTATCTTGTCTCCCACTTCTCTTTAAATATGCTTATCAATTTCTTGATAAAAGAATACGGATCATTCAGTTTTTCAAAAAAGAAAAAGAAAAGAAAAAAGAAAAGAAAAAGAAAAGAAAAAGAAAGAAAAAATAATATTTTTTGTAAATCCACTGATTTCTCAATATGATCTGTACTCAGTAGACCTATGGTATTCAGATTTAGTAAGATGTAAGACATTCTGGAGAAAAAGTTGTTTCAATAATTGTGAGTTTGGAAACACTAATCCTTATGTATGATGAGTACACATGTGCTGTTGCACATACACATTCCTACATTGTTTAGATATGTACTTAAAAAGTTATTCCAATTAAATATCTTAAATTATGAGATTCTGAAATGTATAGGTAATCTATGATAAAATTCATTGCTCTTACAGCCTATAAGCTTACTATATTTAAAATATTCACTTATGGTAAATTAACACCAATTTCTCTTCTCTCATATCTGTGGAGATCATCACTCTTGTCAATCCCTAAAATATTAATAAAAACCTGATGAAAATAATTAATAGTTTTCATAAGTTTCAAGCTTTTTATACAAGTTACAAATTTTTCTGCAAGTGACAAAACACCTGAGATATTTTAGTGCAGGTACATTTACCATTCTAGAATCCAGTGCTACAAAATTGTTAAATACTTAATTTTGTTTAGATAATCTTGATAGTCTTTAACTTCATTTTGTATTTATTTCCTTTGCAGAAAGATATAATAATATTCCATATGATTTTTTAAAGCTGTATTTTTATACATAATTGGATGAATTCAGGATGTTGGATGACTAAGCCAAGTGCCATGGAGTGAGAAACTGTATGCTCAGACTAATAATTTTGAACATTAAAATTATAAGCATAAAAAAGTAAAACAAAGGAAGAACATTTTATATTCTATTTAAAATAATTTTTGAAGAATTTTAAAACAAAATATTGCTATGATGTAAGGCTATATTTCATAGAGGAGGAAAGGTCTTAAGAACTTGGAGTTTTTCATAGACTCAAGTCACACACAAGACATCTATAATTTAGTGAAACTCTATTTACAGTATCATAAATATGTTCGCTGAAGAATGTGCTTTGAATTCTAAAGCCATTTTTCATTGAAATTTTAAATAACTAGGCAATTAACATCTTAAAGCACATGTCACATGTACTTTTTGCATTCCCTTAGCAAATTCTCATGAAGAGTGATGCCTGAAAAGAATACATGACTAATATTTTTGGTTTTATGCTTTCTGGAATGTATTTGCTTTATAATATATACAATGACAATCAGCATGAACAAGGACACTAATTCAAGGTGCTTTGTCAGAGTTGTCTGTTCACAATTTTAATTTGACATGTAAAATATAGCTTTAACTTCTTTGATAGTTAATTATCTTTTTTTAAACATTTTCAAATTTTATTTTTAATTATTATGGTTATATAATAGCTGTATATCTTTTTAGCTAATTTTCTTATTTGCCAGAAGCTTCATGCATATCACCATCCTGCACATCAAATTTAGAAGTATCATCAGTGCTAGAATTCCGACAATCGACAAATATCTGCCATAGCTTCTGAACAGTGTTTTTCAAAGAATGATCCACAGAATATGTGAATCAAATGGGTTAATTGTTACTAATGCAATACATTGAAATTCTCTTTGAGAATTCAAATTTCAATCTATTTTTAATCTATGTCTTCAGATGACTTATCTTAAGCATGCTTAAGTTTTAATGTACTCGTAAGTCACAGTACTTGCTCCATTTGACTCAAATAGTCAATGCCTGTGATGAGGAATCATTGTAGACTTGGTTTCCTGTGTCATATGTATCAGCATACACATTGGTTCTTCTGATTTTACGCTTGGCATAAATCTCCCAATTTGCTAGAGAAACTTGTTCTTATTTGGCTATAATCCGAATTTACCTCAAGTTATATACTTATTGGCATACGCAAAGTGAGTTGAAAGCTATTTGTTCTAAAAAGTATGTACTACCAATATGTATCCAAATGGCCACAGGGCAATTTTTCACTTTTTATAAATTATATTTAAGACTATGTACTTTGGTGATAAAACTAAACTGTTCCCATCTGGATATCTTTGAAAAATCAAACTGTAAAGAGCCCTCTCATCAAAAAAAAAAAAAAAAAAAAGAACTCTTCAAATTTCTTTCTTCACCAAGAGATTATCATAATAAGCCCTTAGAAATTATTTCAATTTATATAAATTTAATGTAAGGAAGACAATCTAATACTAAAATAAATTAATAAAATGAACCTCAATAAAATGTTTATTACAAAGCATCTTAACTATTTCTCTAAAATTGTAAGAAAGGTTATTAAAATCCAAAGAAGTTATGATGATAATTTTTTGAGAAAAATCTTAATGGATATTTT
Source organism: Avahi laniger (assembly GCA_963575035.1). Classification (NCBI taxonomy): domain Eukaryota; kingdom Metazoa; phylum Chordata; class Mammalia; order Primates; family Indriidae; genus Avahi; species Avahi laniger. The sequence goes on along the minus strand of CAUYSK010073802.1, from coordinate 46,663 downwards.
AAAAGTTTCTAAGCATTAAAACAATCCAACTGTCCCATAAAAATAATAACACTCTTCTGATATTTAAATCAGCATCAACTACCCCACATCTCATTTTATTTAAAATAAAAATTACACATTTTATGAGTGATTTTTCCAAGAAAAAACAATGCATCAACACTGATCTATAAGCTAAATAACCCATCACAAATTCAAATTAGGTCCCAGAGCAGGGGACTGGCACCTCTTTGTCCTCAACCACGCCACTTTTGCCCTTGCTCCCTCTGCTCCAGTCATGCTGACTCCTGTGTTTTTCCTCATACTTGCCAATCATCCAGCTTGAAGGGCTTCCCACTAGGTGACACCTCTCCCAAGAACACTCTTCCACAGATACCTAGATGGCTGACCGTCCATTTTCTTTACAGTTTTCCTCAAACATTACTTTATCTGTGAGATCTCCCCAATTCCAGTGCCATTTCACTACCGGCCACTCTTATCTTACTTCCTTATTTATCCTTAGTCCTTATCATCACACTATTTTACAGTAATTCATACATGCAATTATTTTCTTTCCCTCTCTGCTAAAATGTGAGCACCATGAAGGCAGAAGCTTTCTCTGTTCTGTTCACTTTTGAGTTCGCAAGGCTTAAACATACATCTGGCACATCATAGATGCTCAATATATGCTTGTTGAATAAATGAATACAATTAGTAGCTGGAATTTTGCAGAATCCAAAGCTGCCGGATTTCCAGTTGAATCCTGTCAATAAGAGACACTGGTGGGAAATTAAAAGCAGGAGGAGAAAAGGCATTTCTTTCCTCCTCTTCTGTTTCTGGCACTGGCAGCAGAGGCGAGGCTAGCAGCTTCAGCCTTGCTGCAAAACGGAGCATCAGTAGTTTCAACAGCAGAAGTAACGGAGGCTGCACTCCGTCACGGGGCTCTGGGTGATAACTGCCCTTTTGCCCCTCTAGCCCTCAAGGTAATAGCAGTTTCCTGCAGTAACTAATCTTTATGTCTTAATTTATTCACTTCCCCTCTTACTCCTCCATCCTTCCAGTACTTTGGAATAAATTTCATGTTTTAAATTCCCTATCTTTGAATTAACTAGGGAGGTTTTTGTTGTCCTGGCTAGTTAAGACTGGTAGACTGCTTTAAAAATAACTTTTGGCCAAATATCTACTCAACAGCAAGTGTGCTCACTCTTTACAAGGCAGCAATGATGTTAAAGAATGCCAAGCAGTCTCCACTGTCCTAGTATGATACTTTCCATGGCCTTGTCACACCTTTGTACTGTCTTTCTAATTCGCAATATGCTGACACATTAAATTAGTAGTAAGTTTTTGGACATTGGCATAATTATCCTCACTTTCTGTAGTAAGCCAGAGTGATATCTTTAACTCCCTACACTTTATTTGGAAGTACAATAGTTAAAAAGTATTTTCCAGGAAAATGTTTAACTTTGCTTTTGGTTCTATATATCCCACATATTTAATAGCTGTTTGGCAGAACAGACACATTCATGTATAACATCAGTCATATACAAATAGTTTCTTTTTTTTGTCAATTAAAAGGTAAATTAATTTATTAAATATAGTATAAAAGTATTTATTTTATGGGCCAGTTCATAAAATGAATTTTCATAAATGCTTTTTTGTGTACTTTTTTTATTTAGGATATTATGAAGGTACAAACATTTATATTTTACATTTTATGTCTTTGATTCACCCAAGCAAGGATTAGAGGCATGCCCTTCCCCTCTACAATGCTCACCACGCCCACTGGTTGTGAGTTTACCCCCCACCAATCTCCCTAATCCCTGGAGAATATTACCACCATGTGAGCACCAGAGTGTTGACCAGCCAGTGCCAATTTGATGGTGAGTACATGTGGAGCCTATTCTTCTGATGTTGAGATACCTCACTTCAGATAATGGGCTCAAGCTCTATTCAGGAAAATATAAGAGGAGCTAGATCACTGTCATTTCTTACAATTGAGTAATATTCTATTGTATACATATGCCAAATTTTAATAATCCATTCATGAATTGACAAGCACTGGAGTAAAAATAGTTTCTAATACTACCATTTCTATGATTTGTTAAAAAATGATTAGTAGTGACCTGAAAAATCTTAAAAACCATAATTACACTTGCAGGATCTCACTAAGAAAATGAAGCTGAGATCTTCCTTGTTCTTCTTGGCAATAGGAATTTTGTAACACACTCTTCTCTCATTTTTTACCTAAAGACCAAGACATAATTTTCATCCATTTGGCAACACAGAAGACTTGTTCCTTCATTGTGAGTATGTTATAAATAATGTAGTTTTATTTTTGTTCTACCTGTTATGACAACCAAGTTTTTAATGATTATATCTCTTTTGAGAGGTTCAAACATTTTCCTTATTTATTACAAAAACATAAGAATGAACATAAATATCATTACTTTTTTAAAAATATAAACTAAAAAAATAAATATCTTTCTCCAGAGTCCCCTCAATCCAATTCTAAATCTCAAAAGTAATTAGATTAACATAGTATAACCAGTTAGAAGACACCAAATACTTTTCTATGATTGAATTTATATTATGAATACATATATAGTGCCAATAATTTTTATAAGTATTGTTTTTACAAAAATAAGGTCATATTAAACACACAGTCCTGAAACACAATTTTTCAGTTAGCCATGAATACATCATGGCTATCCTCCTGAGCCTGCCTATATAAATCTGCCTATTTTTTTTCCTTTTTTTTGATGGGCAATATATGTTCTATTTCCTTATTAGCATGCTCAAATGGGTGGACCTGCTGCTAGCCATGTGACTATCCTTGAATTAAGGTATTCATGGCAGAGAACTTCAGAATCTCCTGGCTGCTGGGGGTCACATAAATTGACAAAAACTATTTAGACCAATGTCCAATTTTGTATCAAAACTGTGGTTTATTATATCTCAAACAAGAAGCAGTGCAATTAATCAAGTATGTGCCTAAACTATCAATGCCCTTTTGCCATCTTAACGGTAGCTTGTTTACGCCAGCAGCAAAGAAGCCTGGAGAAGGAGTGACGATGAAATCCTGAAAGCTGTTTTCCACAGCTTGTTGAGAATTGAATATTTTTCTTTGCAAGAAGTGGTCCAAATCCTGGAGGAAGTGGCAGTCAGTTGGTGCAAGATCTGATAAATATGGTGGATGATAGAGTTTCCAAGTCCAGCTGCTGTAGTTTGAGAAGCATTGTTTGTGCAACATGCGGTCCAGTGTCGTCTTACAAGAGGATTAAGTCTGTCTCTATTGACCAATCTTGACTGCTTAACAATCATGCTCATCATTTCATCCAGCTGGTTGCAGTAGACATACGCTGTAATCGATTGACCAGGTTTCATGAAGTTGTAGTGGCTAATACCAGTGCTGGACCACCAAACAGACACAATTAGCTTTTATTGATGAATATTCTGTTTTGCACTGTATTTTGGTTTTTATTCAACCATTGTGTTGAATGCTTGCAATTATCAAAAATAGTCCATTTTTCATCACACATCACAATACAGTGTAGAAATGGTTCACCTTTATGACAGCAATGAAAGGCAAGCTGCAAGACGATTTTTCTTCTGACGTCCATTTAATTCACTCGGAAGCCATCTATCCAGCTTCTTTACCTTGTCAGTTTTTTTTCAAATGGTTGAGTACTGTTGGAAAAGTAATATCAAACTTCGCTGATTATTCATGTGTAGGTTGAGATGGATTCGCTTCCACTACAGTTTTCAGCTCATCATTATCCACATTGGTCTCAGGTTGCCCATGTGGCTCATTTTTAAGATAAAATCATGAGAATGGAACTTCTGAAACCATCAATGTACTGTGCATTCTTTAGCCACATCCTTCCCAAACACTTGTTTATTTATATCATTTTTATTTTTTTTTTAATTTCAGAAAATCATGGTGGTACAAACGTTTTGGTGACATAAATTCCTTTTGTACTGTTTCAGTTGAAGTTATAAGTGTGTTCATCCCCCAGATAGTGTGCATTATACCTGTTAGGTATCAATTTACCCATCCCCTCCTCCCTCCATCCTCCTACTTGATTGCTGATGAAAGTTATTTCTGTATGTGTACATATGTGTTAATCAATTAGTTTCAATTTAATGGTGAGTACATGTGGTGTTTGGTTTTTCATCCTTGCAATACTTCACTTAAAAGAATGGTTTCTGGTTCCATCCAGATTAATACAAGAGATATTAGTTCACCATTTTTTTAATGGCTGAGTAATACTTCATGGTATACATATACCACATTTTATTAATCTACTCAGTATTGATGGGCACTTGGGTTGTTTCTACAGCTTTGCGATTGTGAATTGTGCTGTTGTAAACATTCGAGTGCAGGTGTCTTTTTTATAGAATGTCTTTTTTTTTTTTCCGTTGGGTAAATACACAGTAGTGGGATTACCGGATCAAATGTTAGTTCCACTTTTAGTTTTTTGAGGTATCTCCATACTCCTTTCCATAGAGGTTGTACTAGTTTGCAGTCCAATGAAGAGTTTATGAGTGTTTCTATCTCTGCACATCCATACCAGCATTTGTTGTTTTGGGATTTTTTGAGTAAAAGCCATTCTACTGGAGTTAAGTGATTTCTCATTGTGGCTTGTTGATATTTTGAGCTTTCTGAGCTGCAGTGGTTCCATGACGGAACTCATATACGAAAAGAACATGAATTTTTGACTTATCCATGGTTTCACTAAAATTGCTCTTAAAAAAAGTTGGAAAGATAATCACAAACTGAACCCTAAGTTTGCAAGACTGAGGGTGTACCTTCTCAAAAAAAACAAAACAAGTGTTCAAGTGAAATGTCAGAGATGGCAAGTGCCAAACTTAGTACTTAAGGACATTGGACATTTCATATTTAATAATCTAATATTTTGATAATATTGAAGGTCTTATTCTTCATGAGTTTCAATCTCCATTAACATGTTGCCTCCATATTTCATAATTTATACAACAGAAATGATATTAGTTCTTTCTACTCACAGCCAAATATATAACTAGAATACTGATCACCATTTTTAATATAATAGTATTTTATTTTTTATTTCAAAATATAAAAGGGGTACAAGTTTCTTTTTTTTTTTCCACATCCATAAACTATATAATGCTGAAGTCAGGGCTTTTTGTGTGCCCATCACCAGAGTAGTGTACATTGTACCTGATAGATCACCACTTTCTATCTAGCCAGAAAATCAAATTTACTTTCAACCTGTGGCCTGTTATGTTAATGCATTTTGGGTCAAAGATTCAGCATGAGGCAATCCATGGATATTCTAGTTGTTTCCATTTTTTTCACACAAACACTGTAGGTTTTGCATAATACCTACAGGACTCAGTAACGATGCCATTAATCATTTGTTCTTTCAAATGTTTCCTCATGTCCTCCCTTTCATAACAAGCAATTCTTTGAAACCAGTCTTTGAAGGGCCATGACTGACAGAGATGAATAGGGTACTTAATCGCATTGGCACATGTCAGAACCCATTTCTTTGGCAAAAACACTCCACATAAGTTTCTTATTCAGTAACGTTTTATAGATAATAAAGAATTTTCAAAATCTGACATCTCTTTGTACGCTTGCTGTCATAGCCATAGTCTCCGTGCCTCAGAAGGCTTCTCTTTCCTTCTCCATTTTCCAGTCAGCCCTCCATACCCACAGGTTTCAGGATATTTTCAGTCATATTCTGATGATTTTCAGTATCATTTAATTTCATTTGAAGTAAGACAAGCAACTGGGATTTAAAAAAAGACATGAATGCAAGAATAATATTTAATTCATTACATGTGACTTTTAAATTAAACAGACAGTAGCTTTTACATTTTCCTCCAAATTACATATGTAGTTTTTCTCCTCTATGGGATTTGCAAAACAGAAAACGACAATATGCATAGTCATCTCACTGCATTAATACCTTCCTCTTTGTTAGTTCAATGATTGTGAAACTTTAACCAGGACTGAGAGAAGTTATGTCTGATTATTACTTTTTTCTTTGTTGAGGCATGTGAGAAATGCAATTATTCCAATTACCTATAAAAAGATCACTAGACTGATAAAACTAGTGGGATTGAATGTCCTGTTTATACCAAGTACTCCTTGATGAAAATGAGTTAACTCAGAATGTCAGGTGTTAATATTGAAGAAAGAGACAGACACTGAAGTACTGACTTCACATTAAATCAGTCTATGCATTGATTGTCACATTGTTCTACCTTAAAACAAGAGCATAAATTGTATATCATTGTGAAAATTAATATGACATGTAGTAGGTTGAATGGTGTTCCCCAAAATTTCAGGCTTCCCTACAACTGGTGAATATGTCCAATTTTGAAATAAATCTTTGCAGACATAATTATTAATAAGTTAATATTAATATCATAATGAAGTAGGGTAAGCCCTGATTCCAGTGACTTGTGTCCTTATAAGACACAAGCTACGTGAAGACACAGACACACACAAAAGGAAGATGACATATGAAGATGAAGTCAAAAAGATGCAGCTATACACGAAGGAAATACGAGAAATACAAGATGCTCGCAAGGTGCAAGGGAGGATTCTTTCCTAAGCCTTCAGAGGTGGCATGGTTTTGACAATACCTTATTTCAGACTATTGGGCCTCCAAAACTGTGCAGCCAGAAATTCCTAGTGTTTTAGGCCAACTAGTTTGTGATGATTTGTCACAGCAGCCCTGAGAAACTAATACATCACATAATATGAAATATATAATAACTATATAATAATTATTATATATGAAATATATAATAATGCCTGATTAGGTTATAGTTTTAACTAGTCATAATGGGTTACTGAAATTATCTACAAATTACATTTCTTACATGTGTACATACAGATTCACTGGCTGTACATTTTATTTAAGTAATTTGTGAATGGGAAAACACTGGAATAAAAGAATCTTTCAAATTTTTGAGTGATAATTTTGATCCCAAATGAGATAAGTAGTAGTTGGAATGAGGGAATAAAAGCAGGAAATTATTGCTGAGCTCATAAAACCATCCTTCTCTATTGTTTATGCTAAGACAGATTTCTTCTATTAGCTATGTCCTTCCTATCTCAATATAAATCTAATTCTTATCCTTAGCATGGCTTGACATAAACATATTTATGTTACACTGCAAATATTCAAAATAATTATGTAGGCAGAGTTCATTGTTTTAATATTTTTAAAATAGTTTGGATAATGAATACTAAAAGGGAAAACATATATAAATGCTGTATTTCCTTGTTTCTAGACATTGTTCCAGTTAAGTGTTAAAGTATGCATTATTAGATGCATCTAGTTTCAATAGATGTTTTCCTTCTTCAGCAATATTTACTTTAAAATAGATAACTGTAGCAACATTGAATTCTTAAAACCCAAATAATATAAAACATTACAAAATCAATGTTTTCCTTTTTATTCATTTTTAGGTTTTAAAATCTTAAGGCTTTAGAGTTAAAAAAAATTATTCATTGAGGGAGAAGATGTTTCGCCTTGATAACTGTCTAGCCCTAAACGGTAGCATTAGGTAGTTCATGGCTGAGGACTGTTTCTTTCCCTCAAAGTACACTTTTCATAGGCAAATGGAGAAATTACCAATTTCATATATCCTGCGATGCCAAGATTTGCTTGGAAGATTTCTGTTACATCATTCACATTGTCAATTAACACACTCACAGATATTTATAAATTTTGGAAACCATTTGGAAAAAAATTTACACAATTTTTTTTATTGAATGATTAATTTTAAATAAGCATCTTACCCCTTCATTTTGCTGTTTTCTCTATATACACAGCTGCATTAAAGTTTCTGTTTATATTTGTTAACGTACGCTCGGGGACAAATGACACATTTAGTATTACACAGAAAGAATAAACTACAGAAGAGCATATTTTGAGGACACTGGATGAAGACTGTATTACTGAACAGAGTAAGTCTCTGAACAGAAGAGCTAGCTTAAGAATGATAACACATAAAGATAAATTAATGATTGAATAATATCCTCTCTGCTTCCTAAGGGTAAACCTAAAGTGATAAAAGCAAAGGTTAGCTTGCCTTATGCCTTTACCCAGTGTGGTGAGGTGCTAGCGTTCACCAAGATTTACTTGAAAGTGAATAAGACAATGAGTAATAGCTGCCCTAAGAAGAAATTCGGTCTGCTAATAAACACAGCAAGATCAGTACATGGCATCAAGAACCTTGATAAACTCTGTGTGGGTATGTGTGTGTGTTTACCTAAAAATTGGTATAAAGCACATAAAATATAATGGTTAATTGGCATTGAATGCCAATGGATGCTTGTAAAACACTTTATTGACAGTGCACTGGCATTTGCGGAAACCTTAGCAGAGAATGACAATAAAATATATTTCTAAATATCATACTATTTTTATTGCAATGAAACTGAACCATCTTTTCATAAACATTTTCTCCTGAAGTGTTATAATTATATTTGAGGAAATAGCTATTTTAATTTTGTGGTAGTTTTTTAATAACTAAGGGCAGAATATTATTCACACACTTTTTTAAAAAGTATAAACTTGAATGCCTTTTTACAAATGGGCTGGCTCTAAAAATTTAAACACATTGCTTGCACTGTTCAAATTGAACAGCTAAATGAAAAATTTACAAAAATGAACAGGTATATAAAAGACCCTCTATTCAACAGGGAAGGGTCTTAATTTTTGTTATGCTTTATTTCCCAAAGTGATGTCATAATTCCTTGCTAAAACAAATATCGAATGTACTCACCATTAAATTGGAACTAACTGATCAACATTTACGTGCACATATGTTAATAACATTCATTGGAAATCAAGCAGGTGGGAAGGGAAGGGAGAGGTGGGTAAATTCACACCTAATAAGTATAATGCACACTATCTGGGGTATGGGCATGTTTTGACTCAAATGGTACAAAAGCAATTTATGTAACCAAAATATTTGTACCTCCATAATATTCTGAAATTTAAAAAAAAAACGGAAAAATGATAAAATGTAAAACTCAAATATCAAAATAACATAGCAAGGATAAAAACAAAATAAGAATTCCATAGAAGAAAAGTAACCCAAATGCAAAGCAATGGGAGACTTGATAACACAGGCCTACTGAGACCTCGGTCTGAAAACAAGACAAAGGGTCATGGCTGGGACCTTTAACTCTTCAGGCAGGGCAACGGACTAAAATTATTCATGTGAGACTGAAGACGGGCCAGGCTGACTGCTTTTAGCCAAACTTTTTACACCATTTCATTTTCTGCTTCAACACGTGAAAGTAACAATAAGCAAATAAACATGTGTGCTGAGCAATCTGCAGATTTAGTTTGGTAACAAGGAAAAAATATGCTGAATAAATTTAAGTTTAGAGAACGGAGCAAATAAAATCAATAAATGAAACATAAAGTAAGCATGGATGAAAATAATTTCCTAAGATAGTCTGAAAAGATTCATAAGTATATTTCAGGTGTTAATGACATAAAACCTACTTTATAAAAATAATAAAAATAAAGGTGAGAGGGACCGAGTGAAATGAAGCAAAAAGGAAAAGACAGCAAAAAGAAGCAACCAGAAATATTAGAAATTTATATATACAGTCATGCATTGCTTAACAATGGTGACACATTCTGAGAAATATATTAAGTGACTTCATCATTATGTGTACATCAGAGTGTACTCTCACAAACCTAGACAGTCTAACCTACTACACATCTAGGCTATATGGCATAGCGTTTTGCTCCTAGGCTACGAAACTATACAGCATGGTACTGTACTGAATACTGTAGGCAACTGTAACACAATGGTAAGTATTTGTGTATCTAAACATAGAAAAGGTACAATCAAAATACAGTATAAAAGATAAGAAATGATACACCTATAGAGGGCACTTACCATAAATGGAGGTTACAGGGCAGGAAGTTGTTCTGGGTAAGTCAGTGAGTGAGTTGTGGGTGAATGTGAAGGCCTAGAACATTACACTATTGCAGATTTTATAAACACTGTACACTTAGGCTACATTAAATTTATAAAATAACTTTTTGTCTTTAATAACAAATTAATCTTAACTTACTGTAACTATTTACTTTATAAACCTTTTATTTTTTTATTGTTTGACTCTTGTAATAACACTTAGCTTAAAACACAACACATGGCATAGATACAAAAATATTTTCTTTTTTTATATCCCTTTTCATTAAAATAATCTTTTTCTATTTTTAATTATTTTTAGTTTTTAAAATTTTTGTTAAAAAACTAAGAAACAAGGCCTGCACAGCGTCAGGATCATCAATATAACTGTCTTTCACCTCCACATCTTGTGCTACGGGAAGGTCTTCAGGGATAAACACATGCATGGGGCTGTAATCTCCTACAACAACAATGCCTTCTGAAATATTTTCTTGAGGACCTGCCTGATGCTTCTCTTGAGAAAGTGTCACTGTATTCAGAAATATGTCCATGGTGGTTTACTTGGTTTTTTTCTTTTTAAATTACAGACTTGCTTGTAAGCAGATAATGTACCATGTTGGGGTCCATGTTTTCAAATTTTTAGGGAGCTTACGGAGGTCTACAAAAGCTCCTGCCCAACTCTTCCATGTGAATTTCACTGAGAGATGCTTTTCTGCTCCTTAAGTTTCTTTTCCTCTTGCCTCTTGGTCAGCTATGCATTCCTGTTTCAGTTCCAATAACTCCTTATAAGTCAATTCCTCAGAAACCACCTCTAGGAGCTCCTCAATACCATCCTCATCCACATCTAGATTAAAGTTGTTTGCCATCTAAACCATAGTCTTAGTGATTTTTGTTTCATCCTTGGAAGATCCTTTGAAATCATGGGCAAATCATTTGAGTGCCTTCTTCCAGATGCCATCCATACACTCCTTGGTGACATCACCTCAAGCCCACACGAGGTTTCTGACACAGTCACAGGTGTTGTAATCTTTCCAGAATTGCATCAATGTCTTTCTCAGTTGCAGCAATAGCCTGGGCAAAGGTCCTTTTAAGGTAATAGGCCTTACAACTGCTATAACTCCTTGATCCATTGGGTTGGATCAAAGAGGTAGTATGTGAAGGGAGAAACACCCCATTGATACTGGGATGAGGATCACCACCAATTAAAGGAGGATGTACAGGAACACCATCAACAATAAGGAAAATCTTGAAAGTTATGTTACTCTCCAAACAGTACTTCTCCATTTCACTGACATCACAATTCAAGGGGGCATCTCGGGAGAGGAGCTGAGTCATCCATGACTTTTTATTGCTCCTGTAGTACACTGGCAGTGTGTGCTTATTATGCTTGTAGACCCTGTGCCAGATCACAAATGAATTCAATTTGTAGCCTCTAAGACTGCCCCAAGCAAGGCTGTTATGCTGTTCTTAAAAGCATTGAAACCTGGCATTGACTTGGCCTCATTATGGATGAAAATCCTTTCAGGCATCTATTTCCAGAGAGGGAGGTTTCATCCATATTGAAGGTTTGCTCTGGCAAGTAATTTTTTTCCACAATCTGCTTATCTATAGTTTCCAAAAATTCTTCAGCTGCCTTCACATCAGTGCTCACAGACTCACCACTAACTTTCACATTATGAGATGAATAATGATCCTTGAATCATTTAAACCACCCAGAGCTAGCCGTAAATTCAACATTGTAGTAGGATCCAGCCTTTTCTTTCAACATCACATGCAAACTTTTTGCTTTGGTCGTGATTGTCACGGCGCTGAGAGGGATACACTGCTGTGTCTGGTCTTCAATCCAGGACATTTAAAGTTTCTTTAATGTCTAATATAGGTCTTTCTGAAATTTCTGTTCGTCTCGTTGCCTTCAGTGAAGCAGATCCTTTATTATCTTTTGCCACTTTGTTCTCGTTCTCCAAGATCACAGCTATGGTGGAATGGGACATGCCTGGCTGATGACCCATAACCATCACTGCTTTCCACGTTTCTAGTCCTTAACCACTTTTAATTTTGTTTCTGGGTCAGTCACTCCATATGGTCTCTGACTGGCAATACTAGCCATGAACATTTTATGTTTAGGTGCCCTGATGACCAAAACCGTATAAAATCAAATCAACACAAGAGAAAATAATACAATCAAAAGACACCATAAACGTGAAATTCATGGGGCTGCTGCAGGCATCACACGGCATACTGTTTGACAGTAAACTTTTTAAAAAATTAAGTAGGAGTACACTCTAAAATAATGATTAAAAGTATGATATAATAAATACATAAACCAGCAATATAGTCATTTATTTCCATTATCAAGTATTATGTGCTACATTTTTTATATGACTAGCAGGTTTGTTCATACCAGTATCACCGCAAAATGTGAGTAATGCATGACACTATGACATGCATTGTGGCTACAAAGTAACTAAGTGATACGAATTTCAGCTCCATTATAATATTATGGGACCAGTATCATATATGTGGTTCAACATGACTGAAACAATGTAATATGACATGTGATGATGTGTGTGTATATATATATATACACACATATACACAGTCACATGCTGCATAAATATATAAATGTACATATGTAAAAATTATAGACTGTATAGACAGGCATATTGCTTGAAATAAAATCAGGCCATGCTAAACACTAGACTGTACAAAAAGTGATTAATAAATTGGAATAGGCTGGGCGCAGTGGCTCATGCCTATGATCCTAGCATTCTGGGAGGCCAAGGTGGAATGATTGCTTGAGACCAAGAGTCTAAGACCAGCCTGAGCAAGAGTGAGACCCCATATGTACAAAAAATAGAAAATTTAGCCAGGTGTGGTGGTACGTACCTGTAGTCCCAGCTTCTTGGGAGACTAAGGAAGGAGGAGCCCAGGAGTTTAAGGTTGCAGTGAGCTATGATGTCTCCACTGCACTCTACCCAGGGCGACAGAGTGAGACTATGTCTCAAAAAAAAAAAAAAAAAAGAAAGAAAAGAAAAGAAATAAATTGGAATATACATTGAAATATATTAAGTAATTTATCCTGATTTACCTACAAGGAAAGAACGAATTAAAAATTACCAAAAACCTGTTAAGAAATACAGAGAATAGATTGAAAGTTTTCAACATTAATCTCATGGAGTAAGACAATGGAATACATGGAAGGATAATATTTATGAATTTTCCTGAAGAGAAAAAAACAACCAAGAAAACTACATGAATTCTAAAATTAAAAGAAGATGTTGAGATTTAAGCAGTTGTTACCCAGACAATAATGCTTGTAGGAATTTCCCTCCATATCTGACCTCCAATTATGTCAATGTCATGTGCACATGGTCAATGAACAACAAGAAGTGATGTGTCACCTTTGGGCCAAAGCATAGAGGTATGTGTGTGCATTCTCCCCATGCTATGTGTCTATATGAGGTTGTTGGCTGCAGTGTCTTAGTCAAACATAAAAACTGACCAAAGCCTACTTAGTCAAACATAAAACTGAACAAAGCCTACTAAGTTTTTAAAGAAAATTTTACTTCCAAATAAATGATACATCTGCAATGAGCAAGTCTTTTCAACTCTAAAGCAATCTGTGGGCCTCCAAAACTGTATCAATAGGCTATGAAACCTATGCATCTCACAAGAATAATTCTCCCTCTAAGGCCCACTTCAGTTGTGGTTATAGATAAGAAAAAAGTTTCTCAAGACCAAAAGCAGAGACCACAGAATACAATAAAAAAGGGAGTTTCTCCCTGGGTACAGAACAGAGTATATGGCTAATTATACAGATCAATGGATTTTTCTCAAATCGAATACACCCAAGTGGTTGTCATCCACATCAAAAACAGCATATGACCAGCATCTTAGCAGCCCTACTTCTGGCTCCCTCCAATCACAAAATTCTGACTGCCTTTGCCTATTTCGAATCTTACATGCATGGAATCATGCAGCATGCACTCCTTGGTTTTGGTTTCTTTTGTTCAACAATATATTTGTGAGACTGCACAAAGACATACTTTTTTTCAATTTCTTTGCTTTACAGTATTTCTTTTTGTGCCTAGATCACTATTTACCTATTTTACTGTCGATTGGCACATGTATGTATCTGTGTCTCTTTGTAAACATGTGTATACAATTCTCCTCTGCATGTGTCTAGAGGAAGGATTGCAAGGTTGCAAGGAATATATGTGTTAAGATTTCATAGATATTGCCAGTTTTCCAAAGTAATTATACCAATTTTTACACTGACTGGTAGTGTATGAGAGTTCCACTTGCTCTATCTTCCCTGAAATCTGACATTTTCTTTTCTTTTCATTTTAGCCACTTTGTTATGTGCATATTGAAAACTCATTCTATTTTGATTATTATTACAACATGTCTGCTATAACAATTTTCAAACAAAAAAGAGTTTAAGGAAATTTACAATGACCAGTCTCATACTCACTCCACAGATATTATAATTAACATTCTACTGTGTTTTTTTAAAATCATATATCTATCAATCCTTCTATATATCAAATTTTATTTTTTGATAAATTTTAAAGAATTAAGCCCCCTTTCAATATGTCCATTGATTATTTGGCTATCTTCTTTTCTCAAATCTTTTTGTCCTTTTTTTTTTATCATCTGTCTTCATGTGAGTTTGCAGGATTTCTTTATACATTTTGAATATGAATCCTTTTTCTGACAACTGTATTGCAAATATATTCCTGCAAACTTTAAGTTGTCTTTCACCATTCTTAATAGTTTCTTTCAAATAAAAAAGTCTTCAATATTAATATAGTTCAATAGCAAATATAGTTAATATAGTTCAACTTATATTTTTTATGTGTTTTCTTTTCTTTTTTGGGTTCTGCTAATAAATATCTGCCTATTCAAAACTCATGAAGATTTCTTCTAAAACCTTTATAATTTTACCTTTCACATTTAGAACTCCTATTCATTTGGCATTGATAACTGTGTATGGTGTAAGGGGTCAAGATACATATTTTTTCCATGTGGATGTCCTATTGACTCCAGAGTCATTTATTAAAAAATATTTTTCTCACCTCGTTGTAAATCAGGTAACCTAATAAATGGTAGGTCTGTTTCTAAATTTTCTAGTCTTTTCCACTAGTCAATTTGTCTATCTTTGCACCAATATCACACTATGCTAATTATTATAGCATTATAATATGTTTTGATATTTTGTACCATAAATGTCTCAGTATTGTTATTCTTCTTTCACATTTCCTTGTCTAGCCTTTGAAATTGCATAAAATTTTAGAATTGGCTTGCCAATTAGTACATATGCACAAAAGAAGTAACCAAATGGAAAATAACAAGCATTGGTGAGGATGTGAAAGAGTTGGAACCCTTGGTACATTGCTGGTGAAAATATAAAATGGCTCAGGCACTATGGAAAACAGTTTTATGGTTTCACAAAAAGTAGAATACAGAATTTGGATATGACCAGGCAACTCCCCTCCTAAGTATATACCCAAAAGAATTAAAACAGGTATTCAAACAAATATAGGTCCATGTGTGCTTATAATAGCACAATTACCAGTAACCAAAAGGTGCAAAAAGTCCAAACATTCATTAATGGATGAATGGGTAGTCGATCTGTGATATATATTAATACATACAATGGAATAGTATTCAACCCTAAAAAGGAACAAAGTACTAATACTTGCTACAACATGAATGAAGCTAAAAAACATTATGCTAAGTCAAAGAACACAGACACAAAAGGTCACATATTATAAAATTCCATTTAGATGAAATATACAGAATAGGTGAATCCATAAAGACAGAAAGTAGATTAGTCTTTGCCAGAGGTTAGGGAGAAAGGAAAATGGGGAGCAACTATTTAATGGGTATGAGGTTTTTCTCTTGGAGTGATGGAAATATTTTGGTACTAGATAGAGGTGGTCATTGACTTTCTTTCCTTCAGTATTGCAAATGTACTAAATGACACTGAATTGTTCGTTTTAAAATGATTAATGTTATGTTATGTCAATTTCAGTTCAATTTTTTAAAAAGCTGACACATTTCTTTGGGTTGCATTCATTGAATATTTAGAGTATTTTGAGAAGTGTGAATAGTATATAATAGTGGTTCTTCTAATCTGTGAATATGTACATCTTTCCATTTTTATGTCTTCATTTTCTGTAAAGACTATTTATAGTTTTCAATGCAGAATTCTTACACATCTTTTCTTAGATTTGTGATACTTTATTTCAAAGTATTTGTGTATTTTTATTTTGTTTTTGATTGACACACAATAATTTACATATTTATGAGGTAGTTATGTTGCATAATAAACAAATCAGGATATTTAACATATCCATCACCTCACACATTTATCATTTCTTTGTGGTGAGAACATTTAAAAATCTTCACTTGCAGCAATTTTGAAATATATAATACAATATTATTAACATAGTCACCCTACTATGCAATAAAACACTGGAACTTTTTCCTCCTAACTATAATTTTGACCACTCTCTCCTTATCATTCCCTGCTCTCCACCCTCCCCAGACTCTGGTCACTCCAATCTACTCCCTACTTCCATAAGATCAATTGCTTTAGATTCCACATATGAGTAAGAGATCATGTGGTATTTCTGTTTCTGTCTTTTTGATGCTATTGAAAATATGTTTTAATTTTTTATTTGTTAATAGTATACAGAAATAAAATTAAATTTATATATTGCCCTTGTATCCAGCATTATGTTCCTTGATTTTTATTGGAATTACTTTTATAAGCAAGGCAAAATGTTGGAAATGAAACAATGAAATATAGGAACATTCATACGTTTCCACTGAAGTTTTATCTGTTCTTACCTGTTTTTCAGATTTTCAGTGAAATGAAGATATAATCCTACGAAGTCTTAAACTTGATAGATAATATGTCAATTAAGCTAAGCACAATGCTAATAAGTTAAGTGCTCTGTAAGTGAAAATATTTGATTGTATTTTTCTATAATAATGCTAATATGCAAAATAATCAACATATTCAGTTTTTCACTTCAACTAATATTTATTGACTGTCTATTCTGTGCTTCCAATTAAAGTTAAATGCTGAGGATAAACTAGTACAAAGGTAGACAATATTTGTGAATATTCACTTTATAGGTTTTTTTTCTTTCCATCTTTTCTCATGTTAGTACATAGGTTTCCTTTGTCTCCCTTCTATATAGTCATTTAGAGGAGCCTGTTTTTTTTTTTTCCTATTTTCTTGACTAGGTTAAATCTCTTATTTTAAACTCCATTGGCATCTCTCTTTTACAAAACTTATATTTACGTCTGCTATTTTACACTTACTTATTTGATTGTCTGTCTCTTGCTACTGGGTTTAAGGGAAAGGCCCATGCCTTTGCTACTTATTTTAGTCTTAGCATCAAGAAAATCAGCTTTTAATAAATAGTTGCTGGCTGGATGGGATGGATTAGATGGATGGAAGGATGGATAAGTGAATGAAAGGACAAATCAGGAACTCATATAAACATGGACAATTCTTTTTTTCTATAAATCACAATTACTATCATTTGAACTGAAATGGACTTTCCTCCTTTGGAATTTCTTGTATCAGTTACAAATAACATCTCTTAGTTATCTATTGATTCTGCTTATTCTTCCTCTTTCTAATTTAAACATGCAATAGATTTTTAAGGTGTTTTCTACATATATCTAATATATGTCAATTTTATATATTAACTGTGAATTTCAAAGGTACTGTGAAGTCATTCTCTGCTAGCACTTCTAATTTTTTGATTATTGGGAAAATATTTATTCACACCGAGCCACACTAAATCATTTTAAATTTACACAGTAATTAGAATTTAATAAAATATGTATTTGAACACAAATAAAATATGCATTTAATGTTTATTTTATAACAAAAGAAATATATACATATTGTAAACAACTTTGAAAAAATAGAAAATATTAACAAAAAAAAATTCATGCATATTCTCATGACCTAGAGAAAAAAAAAACTCTTAATAAGTGACTTTATTTTCTTTTATGTTTGTTTATAGCATAAACATTTTTTAAACAAAGATTAGAAATCTTTTGTTCTTTATTTCATTTAATATCATTTAGGCTAATATTCTATATTATTGAAATTTATAGCATAAATATAATTTTAATGGTTGTACAATATGGAACCACATTATCCTAATGTGATTTCATCCTCCAATTTACCTTACAGTTCAAGATAGCTTCTGGAGTTCTAGATATCATATTTGCATTCCAGATAGCAAAGGGGCAATGTATCAGGTAAAAGGATTTACTCATCAGTTGAAAGAGCTCGTTTTAAGCAGCCTTCCTGTAAATTCCACAAATGACCTTCATTTATCTCTCATCAGTTCAAACACAGTCTTTTGGTCATAACTATCCACAAAATTGGATACAAATTGTAGAAATTTTTTTAGTTGGTCACACTGCTGCCTCAAAATCAAAGTTCTATTAATAATAGAAGAAAAAGGAGAATAAGTATTTGATGACATCTAGTAGTTTAATCAATTCAACTAAAATCCATTTCCTCTCCTTTCTAGGCTAGCTCACATTTCCCAGCCTCCCTTGTCTTAGGTATCGAAATATGAATGAGTTATAGCCAATGAAATATGATTAGAAGTACTGTGTGGCACTTCTGAACTTTTTAGAAGGAAAATTGCCCTCTCTGTTGAGAAGAAGAAAAGGAGCTCCTGCCAAGTAGAAATACTCACTTTAATCTATTATAAAAGTGGGAATAGTTTTATTTTGTGTTTGGATTATTATACACTTGGTATTTATTTGTGGTAACAGTTGGCATGACCCAAACTAATATCAGAGAGATAATAAAATGTATTATTCAAATAAGGACATTTTTTAAAATAAATATGACACAATTAATAATTATTTTAGGACAACGAAAATAAACCAGGGCATTTCCAGGCAAACCAGGATTTATGGACATCCAAACAACTAGTAAAATATTTATCAATAGAAAGAATAAAAATTACCTCTGATATGTTAGCTGTACATAATTCCTTACAGTAAGAAATATATACCAATTTTCACTGGTAACCACAAAAGAAATTCTTTCTAAGGTGCACCAGAAAGCACTGAATTTAATGTAAGGATATAATTTGTTTACATTAATAACATTATTAAATTGAGCTATCAAAACCAACAACACAAATTTAATTTTCCTTCCCAAACATGGTCTACAGGATGCATGAACATGCACAGAAAACATGTACACAAATTCTAGTTTCATTCTTTAATTTGAAAGACTTCTTTAATTTCATTGAAATATTTTTGTATACATGACTCCTTAATTATGGGGGAGATGAAGACTAAGTTAAGCATTATATTTATTAGCACAATAGGTTTTGTTCTGCTAAAATAAAACAAAGTCAAACCATTTTAAGAATCTATATTTCTTATTATGGTACATCCGTTCAAAATACTAATTGCATGGAATACAGATTACAAAAACCTATTTAACATTTAATGCTGACCTATGCTTTTTGACAGCCTGACTGCTTAGTATAAATTCTCTAAAATTTGCAATCCATCTATCATCCATTAAAAGTCCGTATGTTCTACTTTTTATTCTCATCTTAATAACAAGGTGCAGGATTAATAATCATATGGGGTTAATATTTCCCAGATGTGATTCAGATAATCAACTGTTCTAAACCAGTCATTAATTCTTTGAAAGTGTATTATTATGTCTTGATAGGTGTTGCTTAAATAGCTTTAAGCTTTTTTACAGTCTTTTTACTCCGTAGGTAAAATATCTTTCCCTCTACCATTAAACTGCTGTTTTACTGAGAAAATTGATAATGAGAAAATGAACTGGATTGTCTAAACTACAAAAATAAGAGCACACTATAAATTTTCTACCTGTACTCACGACCAATGGTGAATAAGAACACAGTTCAATTTTCACAATCATTTAATTTTTTCACAGCTGATTCTATCCAAAGTTAGTACCAAATTCTTCTAGCTTCAATTAGGGATGCAAAATACAGTCTTTAACCAATATCTTATCTAAAATAATTTGTTACTTATATGTCTATTTAGCTATTCAATCGACTTTTATTGAGCATCTCTTTTATGCCAATCACTATGCTGCCTAACAGACAAAACAACAAAACACGCAATCCATTACCCCAACAGTTCACAATGAGTAAGAGACAAGCATTTAAATATTGTGAGATAATGCTATGATATGCACTGAGTTTCTGGTGTCCCAGAAAAGGGGGCTTTCTAATTCAACTTTCGGCAGTATAATTCTTCTAGAAATGGTAAAGAATCTTCTGTGTCTTAAGAGACCAATCTGAGAAAGTTAGATAGAGAAGGCGGGGGTTGGAATAAAAAGACATAAAATTATTCAGATAGACAACAGCAAGGTCCTATATCCAGATACAAAAGCAAGCAAGTCACATGAAAGAAACTACCAAATATGTATCTTTTGAATAAAATGGAAGGTAAAGGTGGCTGAAGGTCAGGAAATATTAGAAGATCAAGACAGAGATGCAGCTGCTTCTCACAGGTTAAATGGTGGGTGGATGGAGGGAGGGTTAATAGGTTAGGGACATGGATATGATTAGAAGATCCGTTCTGGCAACAGGATGAGGAGTGGATTGGAAAGGTTTGGGGAAGGGCTAAATAAAGTCCCAAAGCAGGTGAACAATTTAGGACACAACCATGATAATTTGGAGAGGAAACGATGCAAAGTCAAATCGGATGATAGAATAATAGATGCAAGTGGGGATAGACTAATTTGAAGGAGATTTCAGAGGTAAAACCAACAGGATTTGGTAGTCAGTTGTGGAACATACAGTAAATTGATCACTTAAAATAGCAATCAAATTTATAAAAATATATAACCTAACATTTCAACTAGTTGTTAAGAATTTTACCAAAAATCTCCTAGGGTTTCCTAAGAGAATTTAGAATTCATACATGCTTGCTTTTGATTTGTAGTATTTTTTTATTCATAAATTAAACAGTTTATAAATATTTGTAATGACTCTAATCAAGACAATTGGAACTTGCTGACAAAACCAGAATCTTAATTTATTTTTTACAATATAGGAATTAATTTTAAAAGAAACAACTGGAAACTTCTCTTGGAAGTAGGAGACTGGAAGTTAAAGCTTTGTAAGTAACTACATAAAAAATAAAGAGAAAAAATAAAATATTATTTTATGTAAGTCAAGGAGTTTTGGCTTAAAGCCAATACCTTTGAAAAAAAAAAATGTTTACCAGAAGACATCATCAAGGCTATTCATTAAAGAACCGTGAGCATACTGGAAAAATGAATTCCATACATTCTTTCCAGCTGTCCAGAAAATATAAAGCTAATTACATATTCACAGATATCAGTAAACACTTCACATCTGATTTCTTAAATCATGGTTACCTGTTTTTCTGTTACTTCTCGTCCTTACCGTAAAATTAATTTCATCAATATCCAATACATGTTCTTTAAACTAGCGAAAAATAAGGCAGCAATGCATTTTCTTTGCAAAGATCGCTATACAGGAAGGGATATTTTGGGATAGCAGAGTGAGAAGTGACACAAAACACAGTTGCTAAGGTACTAAATATTTTAAAACTTATGGACACTATAATAAACTATGTGCATTCATTCACTGTTTCCCTGCATTGCTTGCAGGCAGGGAAGGTCATTTACAAATGCAGGAGTTGATGAAAGAAAGCCAAAGCCAGCAGCTCTGGATGACTCATGTTCCTGTGTTCTTCTCTGGGAAATTTTACCTCCCATGGCCTTTCATGCTTCCTTTTCTGCCTCAAAAGAGTACCAGTGTTTCACTGCCTTCTCTTTGTTATTATTATTGTTGTTGTTATGTTTACAATCTGCATGTACTATTTGGCAGCCTAAGTAAAAAGAATTCACTTTAAGAATACCTGAAAACTATGTTTGGAGATTCAGCAACCACCTGCCAGCATCTGAGGTGCTGCTGACTACCCAACTCTTTCCTTTTCTCATGGCTTTTTCTCTGCATCTGCTGTGTTCTTCTTTTACTACTGAATGGGTTCCCTGTATCTGCTGTTTTTCCTGCTCTCCTAGAACTGTTACTTGCACATGAATTTGGTTTATGACAGCCCCCCTACTGTTACCCTTCTACATGTATCTTGCAATGTATCTTTGTGGCAAAGTTTCTGGTTGGTATTTCCCCTGGACTCTTGAATTAGAAATCCTTAATTCCTAAAAGAGAAGCCAGATGAATTTAGCCAGTTAGGGAAACCCATATGAGAGAGGTAACAGGCAGCTGGTTAGCCATGAATTGGATGTCCTTAGATTACATGTCCACCTTTGTCTCAGTAAGATATGGTTGAGAGAGCAGGGCACTGTGGCACTAATAGCAAGCTTCTTGGTTGGACAATTTACTTGGAAGACAGTTTGAGAATGACAAGTAGTCTAATATTTCTGATCTAGTTATTTCTGTATGATTTTTTGGACTGGGACTAGTCCATATTTTATGCTAAATTATCCTATAGTCGATAATAGACATGCATAAAGACACAGTAAGTTACTATATATGAGGTAAAAAGAAATGAATATAAAAGAGACACATTACAGGAATGTTTTTTTAGTTCCTTTCTAAGCAAACAAAATATTAAAACAATCTAAATATGGGCCATATATTCTTATGACACTAACTAATCATCTGTGAACAATTAACCCTCCTTGGCTTTGGAATATCCTTTTGTCCTCAAAGATGAATTAATGTTTTGAGTACTTTTCAATAACTATGTATCTTATAACACAAAATCCATGTCTTTCTAACAACTCTGTAACTAGATTAAGTCTGCTCTTGATCAACCTTAGAGGTTTACATCCTCCACAGAATTAATTACAATGTCAAAAATCAGTCCATGGTTATAGCTACACTGCAATGGCTCACAGTCCTGGCTTTGGAAGTGAGATGACCCTCGCTTTAATATCATTTCCTTTAGTTAATGTCACCACAAATTTGTGTAGGTTCTGAAACTTTTCTCTGGCTCATTTTTTTTCATCTATAAACATGGTGCTAACAATATTTCCCCACATGTTATTAAGATTAAACAATAAAATATGTAAAATGCTTAAGTGCAGTTCTTATGGCAGACCCATGACACAATAATAATTTGACTGTGTGGGGCAGAAATTTACATGGTTCTTCCTGTGAAGTCAAGATACGTGGAACTAAATTTCTAAGAGCTCCTGGGAGTTCCATGGTCTACTGCTCGACATACACAGCACAGGAAAGCACTGAAGTCTTTCTTTACTGATTTGTAAGGAAGAATAGTAATAATGTCATGCAAACAAACACATAAAAGCTGGATTTACTTTTTAGAAAATGAAGCCAAATGCTCCTAATAGTGATTGAAATGAGGAGAATGAAAATTTCAGACAGTTCCATGCAAAGTAATAGAAGATTAGGGAAAATTAAATAAAATCATTATTTGTGAAACCACTTGAACAGATGCTTCGGTTAATTATATAGTATCTGTTAAAATATATATAATAATATATAACATACGTAATTAATATGTAGCATCTGTTGAAAAGACAATTATTTTGCCCAGTCTAGCATGTAAGGAGTTTAGAAATAGCTTCTTCATTATATCAAGTAAAAAGCTGAACAAACTGAAAACCAACACCTCTTCCTAGATCAGTTGGAGAAGTGAGGACACAGGATAACACAGCCCGCAAAATTGGAGACACTGACTTGTGGACACAAAGAATCATAACTTAAGGAAACAGAAACACATGGATAAAAACTGTGGAAACCAGTGCCAGGGTAGGAAAGCCTAAACTATAATTGACAATTCCAGAGGCTCACCATGAACAACTCAAAACTCCAGGGCAATGCAGTCAGAGAGAGTCTCCACACTTTTGGAAATGTTATCTCCGGTAGCTCTACTAGGTCTTCATGGTGAATGAAGCTCTACTAGGTCTCTTCATTTCTGATAGAGAAAATCTCCTCATGCTTCTGTCAGAGGGAAGGGAAAAAGGAGCCACTTTGAAATATTCCAAAGTCTTCTGTTCTTCTTAACATGGCCTGCTCTCAGGAGAAACTATTTTATGACAGCCTGACTGTTGGGGTTTTATCAGAGTCTAATTGACCTGTGGGAAGGGAATACTCAACTCCAGCTAGCTCTAGCCTTCTATGCGGAGAGGAGAAATGCCAAAATCAAGCCCCTCTAACCATCCTGTCCCACCTAAGGGGGGGGTGCTGAGAAGCACTGGTGAAGTTCACAGGCCAGGGGCATGAGATCTCCAAAAGACTGAGACCTAATCGTAGGACAATAGAAAGTTTTCCCTCCCCACAGCTTACCGCTACATTACTAAAGGCCTATTTACTGAAGTTCCTTTTACCCAATATATCATGTCCACTTTCAACAAAAAATTATAAGACATACTAAAAGGCAAAAAACGCACTTGAAGAGACTGAACAAGCATCAAAATCAGAGTCAGATATGGCAGGGATGTTGGAATTATTAACGCACATTTGACAAAAAATAATGGACTGTGCCTAGAATGCTAAGGGCTTTCATAGAAAAAATAGACCACATGCAGGAACATATGGATAATATGAGCAGAGATGGAAATTCTGAGAAACATTACAGATGAAAAACACTGTAACAGAAATGAAGACTGCCTTTGATGAGCTCATCAGTAATGTAGACACAGATAAGGAAAGAATCTCTGAGTTTTATGATACGACAATAGAAACTTCCAAAACTAAAAGGCAAAGAAAAAAAAGACTGAAAAAAAAAAAAAACCCAGAAAAGAATATCCAAGAACTGTGAGAAAATTACAAAAGGTATAGCATATGTGTAACAGGAATATCAGAAGAAGAAAATGAGATGAGAATAGAAGCAATATTTAAAGTAATAATGACTGAGAATTTCCTCCAAATTAATGTCTGCCTCCAAATAACAGATCTTAGAAGGTCAAAGAACACCAAGCAGAATAAATGTTAGAAAAACACCACCTAGGCGTACTGTATTCAAACTTCTGAAAATGTTCTCATACAAAACAAAACAAAAAATCTAATATAAAGAAAAAATCTTGAAAGAAGCCAGAGAGATAAATTACGTTACCTACAGAGGAGCAAGATAAAAATTACATCCGACTTCTCCTCAGAAAATCATGCAAGCGAAACAAGAATAGACAGAAATATTTAAAGTGTTGAGAAACCACCAACCTAGAATTCTGTACCCTGTGAAATTATCCTTCAAAAGTAGAGGATAAATAAAGACTTTCTCGGACAAACAAAAATTAAAGGAATTTATTGCCAGTTGACTTGCCTTACAAGAAAAGTTAAAAGCAATTTTTCAGAGAGAAGGAAAATGAAATATATCAGAAACTTGGATCTAAATAAAGAAAGAGAGAGCGTAGGAGAAGCCAACATCAAAAGTCACCCTCCGTGAACACAAGAGGACTTCTATCCTAGATTGTCATGTGTTTCTTTCTGTTTGCCCACAGGATTCGCAGGAGTTCTCCAGGTAATTATGAGCTCACCTCTACTGACAGTTGCTTTAATAGGGACAAGCTGCTGAAAGGAGTGGACTCAAGAAACAAAGCCTGGGTTTGCAGACTGTATTCCTCCATTGCAAATGAATAGAAGAGAAAGCTGGGTACTTAACATGACCCCCTTCAAATAGACTCAACTATCACATGGGTCTTTGTGTAGAAGGCTGTTCATTTACAGGCTGCTTTTTAAAAATATTATGTATTTTAAAACATTATGTCCCATTTATCTGTCCCTTCTACATTAGTAACCAGGTTTACTCTTTTCTAGAGAGGTGCTTTCAGGGAACATATTGAGCTGAGTAAACTGGCCTCCAGATTCTTCTGAGTAATTCTAATGCAGCAGCTTTTCATCTGCTGTTAGCACACGTGAGTCTCACATCTAAGGTCAATGGCTTTGTCTGTTATTACCCTCAATATTTTCTTTGGCAATTCTTGGTTGCAAGGCTAACTTAGTTATATATAATCAGAACATATGCTATATGTATCAAGCAAGGCAGAATTCAGTACCCACAGTTAAAGATCATAACTACTGTAAGATCCTAGAAAGTTTCATGTATCTTTGTAATGATCACACACCCCCAGCCACTACCTCCACTACTCAGAACTGTATTTTTCACATTGACAATGTGCAGTGAAAGATTAAATATCTAAGTTTATACTTATATTTGTATTTAAATTACAAAACACTCAATTTATACTTTCATTTTATTTGTTTAATAAAGGTACAAAATATAATATTTTGTTTTTGGTTCATAAGAAAAATACATGTGATATGTGATGAAAATGTGATTTTGTAAAAAGAAGTCTATATAGACATCTCTAGATTTTTTATGACTTTAAAATATTTAGGGTTATTGCAGTATTTTCAGCAACAATATTTATAAAATGTTTATTATGAACCAGACATTTTTAAGTTCTTTACATATATTGAATGATTTTATCCTTCCAGTAATCTAATGAGATGGGTATTACCAGTATGCCCTTCCCCTAGTGCAAATGGGATTAAGATCTCACAGCTACACCGTCTGGGGGATGGATATGCTTGAAACTCTGACTTGGGGGGAAAGTGGGGGCAAGGGCAATATATGTAACCAAAACATTTGTACTCCCATAATATGCTAAAAAAAAAAAGATCTCACAGCTATAAAATGTCTTATAACATTGATATTAAGGAAATACATATTTAGATCATTAATTGATTAATTCACAAAACCTAATGTATTTATTTGAAATATGAAAAAAATACAATTGAAATTAATATGATGGATATTTAGAACGCTACCACTATGCTGTGAAGATTTTAAGAAGAAAAATAATATAGATACCAATTTTGAAAACAATAACTAAATCCATCTTTAATAATAGAAATTATCACCAAAGTTTATATTTTTAGAATTCAAACACGTACTTGATAGTTTTGGATAATTTAAGTATATTATAAAATGAATCAATATGTAATACTAAAGTCTTATGATAAATTAATTCTTACTACATGAAATATAAAAATTATAATATAAAAATAGAAATTATGTATTAATAGATATTCTCCATCATAATAGATCCAATCTTTGATTTTTCATCTTTGGAATAATATTAGGAAAAGATGGACTCTAATTTATGGAATAAAGTATCTTACTACACAGCTTAATTGTAATCTATTCCTCTTTTACTAATAATAAAATAGTTATTAGGTACACTTATAATTTAGACATTCATGACATGTATTCCTATTTTCCAAACTGTGAATATTAATTTTATGTGTCAACATGAGTGGGCTAAGGAATGCTCAGATAGCTGGTAAAACATTATTTCTGGATGTGTTTGTGAGGATGTATCTGGAAGAGACTAAATGCATTTGAATCAGCAAACTCAGTAAAGATGACATGCCCACCCTCATGAATGTGCATGGGCCTCTTCCTAAACTTCCTCGTACTAATTCACTATTTTTGATAGATAAGATCACATATCTTGTATTATACTGCATTACTCAAGCCCTAATGATCATCTAAGCCACAGCAAAAACATATATATGATATTCAAAACCAATATATGGAATCTGAGAAAGACAAAGTTTTCCAATCTCTAATTGTGATTATTAAAGTAAAATGCAACCTGATATCCAATAACACTTTTTTTTCCTAACATTTAATTTTGTCCTAATTTTTGATTAAAGGATACTCACTCCACTGTAGAAAAGATATTTCATATGAATACTGGAGTGCCTATATCTAAGGCCAGTACAACTATGTAACAAAGATCTGATCCATCAGGTATACATTAAAATGAGTTTTTAAAACAACTTATCGGGGCTGAGATAAGCACTATCTATATCAACTTAGTGAAATTCTAAGTCTTTCACAATATGGCTTAGCCTATGAATAAAGTCTTATTTCCCACTGCATGCCTCCACTTCAGCCAAATAATTATTTCCACTGCATCCCAACACTTCAAATGATTCTTAAAATGTCTAAAACTTAATGCATACATTTAATACTTTTTTATCTTTTCTCAAACCATTCCCTTCACCAGGAAGGTACCTTCTACATTTTTTTCTAGCCTGTATGTTTCCATTCAAGTTTTAAAAAAAGAGTTAATATGTTACTTCTTACTCTCCCAATTTTCTCTGACCAGAATTAATCTATTTTTAATTATTCTTTCACAAAACCTCACTCAAAACTACCTGAAAACACTCTCTTTGGCGTTATGATTGTGTAAAATTATCTCTGTGCTGCAAGACTCCTTGAGAGAGTCTTAAGCACACTAAGAAAAATCTGTCTTAAGCACACTAACAGGGTAGTTGGCACAGAGGAGCTTAAAATACAAGTTTATTAAATTGAAATCAGGACGGTACTTAAAAGAAAATAAAGTATATTTTAAATGTTGCATAAATACATTGACAAGCAAATGATTCAAAAAATCAATATATTTTGTTTCAATTTCTACAAAACTAACACGTCATTTGACCACTTATTCATTCTTTTTCCACAGTCACTAACAAGGGATGCTTACTTCCTACTCAAATGACCTCTTTCAGGTATGTTCACAGGCACACTGTGACTGCCTAATCCTGTAACTACATAAACATGATATAACCAATGGAATGATTATTTTTAAGTAAAAAAAAAAGATTATGGAATTATTGGTTAAATTTGTTATGTTTTATGTAGCATTTACAGGATTTCAAAGATATCTTAGTTCAATTCTTTATAGAAATACATTTTTTTTTTCTTAGAGAAGGGGACTTTCTCTGTTGCCCAGGCTACAGTGCAGTGGCAATTTATAGGCATGATCATAGCTCACTGTAGCCTCAAACTCCTGGCCTCAAGCAATCCTCCTGCCTCAGCCTCTTCAATAGCCAGGACTGCAGACACTTGCCACAGTGTCTGGCTAGAAAAAGATATTTTTCAATGAAAAATTTATTCCTAGGACATACATTATTTACAAACACACCAGATATACTTTATATCATATATTCCCAACTATACATAATCTAAGTTTTTTACCCATGACATATTTGTAAAACTGACTGAATTAATGTCTATAAAAAGGTAATTGTTAAAATGGTCATTCGAATTGGCATGATTCAAAAACTTTATACAATTTCAAATAGATATAATTCCAGTTGTAAGGTATGAATATAAATGCTGGTTTAAAACTTATAAACTGATTAACATTTCCCATAGATCACAAATTATTTAACCTATATTGATGTCTAGATTATTTTCATTCTTGGCATTTTTAGTAGTCTTTTTTCAAAATTCTTCATTCTTACTGCCTTGTCCCTTACTTATTTTAGCCTATAAATAGCATTAAGTGAAGCTCCATTATTACCAATCTATTCCCTTCATTATAATTGAAAAAAAATCTAAATCGCCTATTTTCTTTAAAACTTATTTATGTGATGTATACATTTTATTATTTACAAGATTACACACACACACACACACACACACGTAGGAAAGGTATTCAAGAAAAATTTTCATTTCTTTCTTAAAAGTAACATGATAAACACGATCTACTTAATATATTCAACAAATCAGATGTTTATTCATTTTAATAGAAATAAGATAATGAAATAAAAGTATAATTCTAGTTTAAGATATATATCTCAGAAGCAGCTTGATGAGAGCTCAAGTAGAATAAAACAAAAATTTCAGAAAAATAAGATCACAGAGTATAAAACAAAACCATCCAAAGAAGTAAATAGCCTGTTACACAGAGGAAGTTTTAATTGGTCGCAGAATATTTTACTCAGAAAATACATGTTTAATGAATAACTATTAATAAAAAGTGTCAAATTCAAACACTAATATGTGACAGATTCTAAAAGAATAAAACATATTTGGATCAAATTCTTTCAGATTTAAATTTGAAGATATAATAGAAGAAGCTATGTAAAAATATCAAGAATGTGATGAATGAGAAAAATAAAATTTCTTGAGAAAAGCTAAATCAATGTATTTGAAAACATTTGATGGCCTCTATTATTGAATATGTTGTTTAAATAGACAAAAATCTAAGTAAAACTCTTTACCAACCATCTTTTTTATTTTAGCTTAATAAGAAAACAAGAAGTAGAAATAGAATGCAATGTGAAAATGATTCAAAATATATCAAAACATATAAAAAGTCAAGTACAATCATAGTTACATGTTGGTACCTGAAAAACCGTTTTTTGTAAATTACACATCTTTAAAAGCCTTCAAATACAACTACTTCCAGCTAACAAAAAATTAGTAACAATGTATGTTTTTGCCAAGTTCAAAAAACACATAATGCTTTAGAAGACATATTTTCTATTAAAACCAAATTAATATTTGTAAAATCCACTGATGTTATGATACTCTAACATCATGTTTGTTTATGCACAAATACTCAATGAGGCTATGAAATTTAACATGCATACACAACATATGTGAACTTACACATATTGGTTTCTTTCTAAAGAAAATATATGAGAGGTAGTCTAATGTTACTATGTATCAATACAGTATTAAAAAACAATTGCTAATTTAGAAGAAAGCAAGGATGTTCACATATCATCCCACTGATTATAAGTTCTAATTGTATTTTAATTTTTTCTATGGGATTTAAGTTACATATCAAAATTTATAATAAATAGACTAAAAATCCAATGTTTTTTAATTATTATGAGACCCTAAACTTAACAAAAACAACAATTTTAAAAAGATATTTAAACTTACCCCATTTAGTGGATATGTTTTCCATCCTAGCTCTCCCAGCACAGTTGTTGTATCAAGCAACACAACTGAAATTAAATACATAGAAAAACTTTCATGAATCTCATGATGCAAACATATATTAAAGTTATTTAAATCATTAATGTCAAATACTCTTACTATTATGTACTGAATTAGGTTTAAGTAGTCTCATTATTTTCTTTTAAAATTATTTCTATATTAAATATTAACATATAATATTAAGCAATGATAAAAAGCATAAAGTAGTTATAAATTAACTTTAAAATACATAGATATGTGTTTAACAATGCCAAATGAAACAAATAATTGAGTAATATAATTACCAAAGTCATTTTTAATAGATTTATAAAACTGATGAATAACCACCTTTGCTTTTTTCGTAAGCTCTCACATACAGTCTTTTTACACCACTATATTAAAGCAGGCTTCTATATTTTCTTTTTGTGTTATTATTGGACTTATATATAATCAGCAAAATATGAAAATAAAACTAATTTTGAATAAACCTACTATCTTTAAAGCACAGACTACATTATTATTTTAAACACTATGTAGCATAATTATTGATAAGGGATGCAAAGACAAAAATAAAAACCATGTATCTTTTTCCCTGAAGAAAAGTAATTCATAATCCAGTCAAAAAGGCATACATGTAAACAAATAAGAATATATTCTGTTAAATTATAAAATAGAAGAGTATACAACACCCTAGCAATTAAGTTGGCTAAGGTTGAGAGGACAGGTCTGGAAGAACTTCACAATTTGAGATTTCACAATTTCACAGATGGAATCTGAGCTAGCCTAGGATGAGAGGGACTTCAATCAGATGAAATGAGAAATAAATATTTTTTTTTCTTTCAGAATACTTTTTATAAAGTCACTGAGATATGACTAAATCAGTTCTCAGTTGCTGGAGTGAGGACTTAGGAGTAGGGGTTATTTTGGGGAAGTGAGATGTTAGAAATGATGCTGGAAGACAGATGAAAATCAACTGAGGAGGTATTTTGCAGTGTTTACAGCAGGTAAATGTATAGTGCTTATGATTTAGCAATTCTTTACTTATAACAATTACCTCCCTAGATGCCAGTAGTCCACAGACCACACTCAGAAACAGTGCTTTGGTGCCTCATCATTAGTTTTGGTTTCTCACTTTGTAAAGGAAGTGGGAATTTTTATTTGCAGCTTTAAAAAATGTCATTGTGAGTATGTTATTTGCCATCTACTGTTTAGCATGTATTATAAGGATTCTATGGCTTTTCTTCATTGAATCACTGTGGAAAATTTTATTGTTATATGTTTAAATATGAAACTATCCTTAAATTTCTCAGATAAACTCTACTTACTGCAGAATACTCTTTTAGTATTGTTAAAATCTATTAACTAAACATACATTTGTAAAGCTAAGCTATAGTTTTTAATAAATTTTTATGGTGGAAAATTCTCAAAAATATTTTTTAAAGTAGAGAAAATAGAATAATGGGCCCTCATGTATTCATCACTCAGCTTCAATGATTACCAATTTATGGCCAATCTTGTGTCATCCATACTTTTTTACCTACTCCCTCACTGCAAGATTTCTTTGAAATAAATTCCAGTAATCATTTCATGGGTAGAAACTTAGTCATGTATTTCTAAAATAAAAACTCTTTTAATATAACTAAAGTATATTAATTTATTAATATAAACAGTAATTCCTAATGTCATCAAATATCCAGTGTGCAATATTAATTATAGGCTCAATTTATTTTAACAGGAAACCAAAACCCAAATAAGTCCTAAACATCACAGTGAGTTGGCATTCCTCTTTATGTATTATTTTAATCCAAATATTTCTTTACTTTTTTTCAGTTAGACTTATTGAGGTATGTTTTACTTACAATAACATACACCATTTTTAAATGTACATTTCTATAAATTATGATAACCCCCACATTCATGTAACCATGGCTACAATTAAGCTATAGAATATTTTCATCACACCGAAACATTTCTTGTGAACCTTCAAAGGAAATCCCTTTCCTACCCCATCCTCTGGCAGCCACTAAACTGATTCCTGTTCCTATAGTTTTGCCTTGTCCAGAATGTCAAATAAATAAAATCAAATAGCATGTAAGCCTTTTTTAGCCTAGTTTATTTCACTTAGCATAATGGATTTGAGATCCATCTATGTTAATGCATGTTTCAACAGTCAGTTCCATTTTATTGCTTAAAAGTATTCCACTGTATGAAATTCCCTAGTTGATGTACATGTGGGCTATTTACAGTTAAGAATATTATATATAAAACCACTATAAACTTTCATATGTACATTTTTATATGAACCTATGCTTTCATATCTCCAGGGTAAATAGCTAGAATGAGGATTACTGGGTTTTAAGGAAAAAGTTTATTTTTTTTAAGAAACTATCAAAATAAATTTCAAAATGGCTGTGAAATTTTACATTCCCAATAGCAGAATGTATGGTTTTCCCCTTATCCACACACCAGGACTTAGTATTGTGCAGGTTTTTAAAGGTATTCTAGCAGGTGTACAACAGTACCTCATTGTTGTTTTAATATGTACTTTGCTTAATGACTAACCAGGTATATTTTTCACTATTGAAACAGATTTACTAAAAACATAGGTTGTTTTGTACCGCATTCTAGATGTTCCTACTGATAATGAGATATTAAACATGCTCCTCCATTCCCTGTATTTTCTTTAAACTGTTAGATATATCTAGTGACTTGATTAGATTCAGGTTCCATTTATTTTTATTTTTATATAAGTAAGATGACTCCATTGGTTGTGTTTTCTAGTCCTTATATCAGAAAATAGGAATGATATAATGTTTACTAGAGACATGTTGAAAGAACTGGGAACCAACTTGCATAGGCTTCCACTGGCAAAATAGATAATCTGATCATCTACAAGGTTAATAATTGTAAGAAACTGAAATATGTTTAAATCTATACACTCATGTTAAGATATGCTTATTGCTAACTTACACAGAATTTTGGAGAAGCATTATTTTTAAAACTGGCAAATAAACTGAAAATAAAACATTATTTTGCTTTTTCTATATGAACGACTTCTGAATAGTGAAATAATTAATGAAAGGACATTCTTTTTATTGAAATACTCCAGTTAATAAATGAAGAAGGAATGATCGAATTAGGCTATACCATTTGCCATTCCTAATGAATATATTTAACTAATAAGGCTTTCCCATAGTTGCTAATATCACAAAAAAATAAAAAAGAAAGGAGACATACGGGGATACAACTTTTAAAAAGTCTTTTTTATAGTTTAATTTACTCCATATTAACATACAATTCTAATAAAACAGGAAATAACAGAAGTAATAGAATATACAGTAAGATTGAAATATACCCACAGAGACATCTGGGTTCATTCAGTGTAACAAAAATAATTTCACATGTTAGAGAAAATGATGAATATATTAAAGATTGAAAACCATAAAGTGTATCTTAGCATCAAACGAAAGTTATTTTTATTTGCAGGATATACTATTCAAAAGAGTTCAGATATACATAATATCAGTATCTCCTTTTGGGTATTCAAAATCTAATTTTACTCATCTAGCACATTTATATTTTTAAATACTTTATTATTTCCCTAGCAGACTGGGAAAATAATGATACTAATTCACAGTCACTGTAATAAGGACTTTACGTATACTCTCTCCTAGTCATCTCCAAATTCTCCTACAATGATTTTTTTCCCTATTTTAAATAGATCTTTAATTTGTAATCAGCATTCTTCAATGATCTGATCAACTACGTAAAGAACAATAATTTTCCTCCATTTAGACAAGGATCTAAATTCCTTTTTATGTTACTGCTATCTAGAGAGTACAGTCAACATTTTCAATTGTTGATGACCCTATTCTCTCTTTTTAACATTTTTATTAAAGTATAATTGATACAGAACTGCACATATTTAATGTATATAATTTTATGAGGTTGAACATACACAGACACCCATGAAAATATCACCACAATCAAGATAACAAATGTATTCACTACCTCCAAAATTTCCTCCTGCCCCTTATTTTTTTTGTTGTTGTTTGTGTTGAT
Source organism: Avahi laniger (assembly GCA_963575035.1). NCBI lineage: Eukaryota > Metazoa > Chordata > Mammalia > Primates > Indriidae > Avahi > Avahi laniger. Next base: position 11,887 of record CAUYSK010073802.1, on the reverse strand, counting down.
TTTTGTTATGGGGGCTATTTTTGTATATATGTGGCAGTGAGATAGGGAATTACATACACTGCTTAACATAGAATCAAAAGCCCTTAACCAGCCTGAACAAAATCACCAGAACAAGTTAAGGCCAGTGGAAACCAAGATGGCAAAGAAATTAGCTGCTGCTTGACCTCGCAAATTGTTATAATATATAGCATGTTAAAAGAAACTGCCATGGACACCACGACAGTTCTTTATAAAATAAAATAAAAAAAGGGGAAGGATCCTAGTTTTAGGAAATCACTGCCCCTTTCCAAGAAATACCATGAATATTCCTCCCCTGCTTAGCCTATGAGTAAGCCAGTGCTTAAATAAAAAAAAAATTAAAAAAAAGAAAAAAAACAAACAAAGGTCCTGCTCTCCTCAACAAGGAGAACTAACCTGTACTCTGTCTGTGGAGTAGATCTATATTTCATAAATAAAACTTGCTTTCCCTTTACACTGTCAGCTTAATCTTGAATTCTTTCTCACATGAAGCCAAGGACCATTTGGACTTGAAGTAGATCCCAGCATTGGGCACCACTTTCCTGTACAGTAATAACATGTAACATGAGATTCACTCACTTAACAAATTTTTTAAGTTCAGAAAATATGCTAACTGCAGGCACTGTGCTGCGTAGCAGATCTCCAGAACTTACTCATCTTGTATGGTGGAAAATTTATACCCATTGAACAACTACTCACCATTTCTTCTTTCTTCCAGCCCCTTGCAATACCTTTCTACTCTGCTTTTATGAGTCTATTACAGATACCTCATCTCATATAAATGTATCCATGCAGTATTTCCTTCTGAGACTGGCTTATTTCAGTTAGTGTAATGTCCTTTAGGTCCATCTATGTTGTTGCATGTGGCAGAATTTTCTTCTTTTTAAGGCTGAATAAAGTAATGTATTTTATGTATATATCATAATTTCTTCATTCATTTACTGTCAATAAACATTAAAGCTGTTCCCACATTTTGGCTATTGTAAATAATGTTACAACGAACATGGAAGAGTCAATATCTCTTTGAGATCCTGATTTCAATTTTTTTGATATATACTCATAAGTGGGATTGCTGATTCATATGGTAATTCTGTTTTGTAATTTTTGAGGAATCACCATACTGTTTTCAATACTGACTGTACCGACTGACATTTCCAGCAGCAATGTATAATGGTTCCCTTTATTCAAATTCTTGCTGATACTTGTTTTCCTTCATCAGTTTGACAACAGCCATCCTAAGAGATGTGTGCTGATGTGGCACCGTGGTTTGATTTGCATTTCCTTGATGATTAGTGATATTGAGTATTTTTTCATATACTTGTTGGTCATTTGTTTTTCTTCTTTGGAAAAATGTCTATTTAATTCTTTGGTCTATTTTTTAAATGAGTTATTATTTTTTATTTTTTTTTTTGCTATTGAGTTGTAGGAGTTCCTTATATTTCTTGGATTTTAATCCCATGTTTCATTTTTTTATTATTGTATTTATAGATGAGTAAAACTGAAGATCAAAGAGGTTAAGCAATTTTCCTTGAGATCACAAAGTGATAGATTTGTATTCCAACCAAAGAGACTTATTCTCAAATGCTCCACTCTAAAACCTTTAAAAAAGTATTGTTTTTATTCCTACCTTTGTAAGATTAAATATAAAACTTCATTATTTGCTTTCATTTTTATTTTTGTAGATGTAGAGAAACATCGGTATTTCCTTTGCCAAATTTTAAATCTTCATAGGCTTGGTTCTAATTTTCTCATCAAAGATTTCTACAGAAAATTCAACATTACTGCCTATAAATCATCATATTTAAATCAAGGGTTTATTGGAGTAGAATGTTCAAAAATCCCTCATATGTATTGAAGTCTATCAACAGAAATTGCCTTTTCATAAATTTTATATAGAAATTATGACCAATTAATTGACTTTATATAATTATTATTCTTTCTAAAACATATTAGGTTGCTTTGTTCTCAGTATTGATAATGCTAAACTGTGAAGTATTAACATATTCACTTCAAAATAAGTAAAAAAGGAAACTATGTATCTATCTACAACAATGTAAATGCTCAGGAAATTTTTGTTTGTTTGTTTTTTAGGATCTTCCAGAAAGAAAATTTTCCTAATTCCTTTATTTTCAGTAAAATGCAATCATATTTTTAAAAAATGCTTAAAAACAATAAAAATTCAAATTTCCATTTCAGATAGGTGAATGATACTTTGATATTAAAATAAAACTTAGATCTTTGGATATTTTTAATACCATTACATATAGTAAATGTTTTAATTTTATCATGTTTTTCACATTCAAAACCCCCACAAATTCAGGTTTTTCAGGCACACTAATTACACTGAACCCAGCAAGGTGAGAGCTCCTCCTGCTGGCTTTAAACAAAAGTTATCTAGTCTCTCTACGGGAGTGCAAACACACTGTAAACCCAGTAGAAGGAAAAAAAAAACATTATATGACAAAACTTCAGTAAAAAATCAACACTTTTTTATTTTTAATTTCACAGCAATATTTTAAATATCAAGACTAACAACTATTATTTATTTAAAAATACAAATGAGAATATAATTATATAACAAATGAGAAATAGAATAAAACTAAAAATAAATAGTAGGCTGGTAGTATCAAAATAAAGTTTTGAAAATATGTATTTTGTTTCATAAGCAGTATAATGCATAGAATACAGTTGTAAAACTACATGTAATTTCCCTGTTAACATTTAGGAAAATATTTCCAGCATATTATATTTCTATCTGAAAATATTTTTTATCAGGGTTTGCTTTATTCATTCTTCAGAAAATTATAAGAAAATTTCATTGTGTTTTAAAAGAAAAATCAAAGTACAGAGACAAATTTGATAGTATTGGATTAAATATGAAAGTAATGAGTACATAAGATTAAAAAGCTCAATATTAATTTCTTGTCTTTAAATAATTTATCAAGTTTTTAACTACATCACTTTTAGTAAACGTAAGGAATATCAGTTTTAAAACAATTAGCATATTGATTTATAGAATAAAATATAAAATCATCTTTATTCAAACTGCATAATAAAAGAGATGAGATTTTTTTATATAACGTTCAAAAAAAATTAAACAAGGAGGAGGTAAATTAACCCACTAAGAAAGTAGTTATTTTTTCAGGATAATTTTGTTGTAAAAATTCAGTTAATGGTATGTGAATTGAGTCCAAAGATTTATCAATATTTATAAAAGTTAAGACAATCATAAATATATGTTTGGAAACTTTCTCTAACAAACGTCATGCAAAAAAAGCAAAGCATTTCTTTGTAGAATCATTCAACTTAGAGCCTTTAAAGATCAGCAAGGTAAATTAATTTATTAAGTCACTCTAACAACAGCAGTAGAGGTTTACGCTAGTCCAACGTTCTACTAATTGTAACATACTCTTCCACCTCCCATAGCTCTAATAAAAACAAGTAAACAAAATAAATACTTCTGAAAACATAACCAGATACAATCAGAGAATACTTCAAATTATAGATACATATAAACAAACATGAACTCTTATATGTTAAATTTTATAGGTAGGCCATTTTAATGTGAAACTGTTTGGATGCATTAAACTAATATTTAGGTTATGAAATTAACTAATCCAGTTTTGACATAATTGCTTATTTTTGATTGGTAAAAATCAAAGCTTTTTACTTTCAGATCTGTATATTGGGGTTATCTACCCTAACGTTGACTTGGAATCAATATTTAATTCCCAAAGAATTTAACATAAATTGCTTTAAATAAACATAGGATTATAATGTTTACCCTTGGTTTGTCCCTCTGTGTATTGGTAATATTTTTAAGGTAACACCTTCCAAAGAGGATCAGAATAAAAGCAAGTCTAGCACTTTTGAACTTTTACCCTTCAGCTTTTTGCTCTACTAGAAAATATATTTTTTCAAAAAACATATTCAAACTTTTGTCTCTGTTCCTTCCAGAAAACAGATGACTCTTTTTTAGCTCTGATGCAAAAATAAGCTATAAAAATCAGAAGTTCTTTTTCCTCACTATTACCTTAAACAGAACAAAAAAGGACAAATAATCAAATTTATATAATATTCTACCTAATTCACTTAGTTTGAGGATAAATCAAGTGAATGAGCTTGCTATTATTTAGAAAGCAAGTTACAGTATAGTGTAAGAACCACCACTGAAAAACTTATTCAAAAAATGAGTGGTTAATAGTTGCTTAAAATATAAATAGTAATCTTTTCTTCTTGACTTTCACAACTTATTTTGTTCTGTCCAAGAACTTCTAAATCCTCATCCTGTTAGAAACCGTTTTATTTGCTCCAGCCTTATAATCATTCCTAAAACCTGCCATTACCAGTCCTTACCACAGAGACCAAAGGAGAGCCCAGGTGTGGATTTTATCTGTGACAAGGTCAATAAACTACAGGTTCACTCCTTTGCTCCTGAGCAAGGTCATTAAGGCTTATAAATGAGTCCCCTCAGGAGATGTGCTTTTCCATCAAATTGTTATCTCCATGGTTAAAAATAGTAAAAGAAAAGGAGATTTCATGTGTACCTAATTAATAGCAATACATGATTCCTCTATTTGGACATCTTTAGCACTTTGATCTATATATAAATTAGGTAGCTTCATTTAGGACCTCTATTATTTGCATTTATTTTAATTTTGCAGTGATTAAATAGGTAGAAAACACACTTTTCTAGGTTTATAATATATCTAATCAATGTTGTGAGTTTCTCATCTCTCACACAGAAGTGTCCATTTAGCTCAAACCATTGACATGCTCCCCATTGCTTACATAGCATCAAAGACTCTTTGCCTTTCTGATTCTATTCTTTCTTACATTTCCCACTTATCTTTCATGGGCTTTGACAATTTTCAATTTTTTGGAAGAATATTATGAAACTTAAGGTTTGAAATACACTGAAATCATTGGTTTTATAGCCCTGGTAAAAGGGATTAGGACAACTTACTTGAAAGATTTATGTACAATATAATGACCATCTCAGTGCAAAACCATTTCTATGTAATGGAAGACAGGTCTAAGAAAACTACTGAAACTCTTTAAAAAGAAACAATAGTGGCTGGCATTTGCATCAAAAAGGAAAAAAATAACTTTTATTTGACTCAAAGAAAAAATTTATATAAATAAAAGTTAATCTTTTTTTTTTCCCCGTTGGAAATGGAAGGAATTTTTTTTTTTTTTATTTTCTGCAGTGTTTTTTCCCTGCATTACATTTGCATGGACATAATGAAAATAATTTAACATCTCTCACTAGGGCATATGGAGTCAAGAAGTGTTACTTGATTTTGCATAATACATTTTGTGTCATTTCAACATTTATTGAATTTCTTTTATATTTAAGGCTCATATTAGGTATTGTAGGATATAGAAAGTCCATAAGACTTTCTAAGATGTCTGCTTTCAAGGAGTACCAGTTGTCATTTTATCACTTTCACTAAGGATTTTTTTCAACCCACATGCCATGGTTTATTCAAAACATAAATAGCACAACAGATTAAAATGCCCTTATTTAGACGGTGCAGACCATGAAAGACTGCAGCTATTTGGTAGACTGTGCAGAATTAAATTACTATTCTAAAAGGGTAGACATCCAGTATCACATCATCAAAATCACCATCAAAACTGTCAGTAATTTGACTACTTTTCTCATTTTCTACAGAGGTGCCAAAAACTAGACTGTATAAATGCATCCCAGGAATCAACAGGAAGAGAAATAATTTTCTACCTGTAGGATACTCTCCAAAATAATCCCAAGTATAAGAAATGTTTGCTGAATTTGTCCAGAGAAAAAGTGTTTTAAATATAGTGGGAGATTTTAAAAAATGAATTAAACATTATCCGAAGTAAACATTTTTCTAATCCAAGCTTTTTTCATAAGAAATAAATTACTAGGCCAGGCATGATGGTTCATGTCCGTAATCGTACACTTTGGGAGGCCAAGACTGCTTGAGGCCAGGAGCTCGAGAACAGCCTAGGCAATAGCGAGACCCTATTGCTACTAAAAAATAAAAAGTATCAGCGGGGCATGGTGATACACGCCTGTAGTCTCACCTACTCGAAGCTGAGGCAGCAGGATTGAGTGAGTCCAGTAGTTTGAGGTTACAGTGAGCTATGATTAGGCCAGGGCAATCGCCCAGGCAAAAAGGGGAGACTCTGTCTCGAAAAAGGAAGAAAAAAACGAAAGGAAGAAAAGAAGGTAAAGAAATAAGAAATTACCAGGTAAAAATTTTAATTTTTATTAAATTTTAATTAATTAAAAAAATTAATTTCAAAATTCATAATTTTGAAACAAAAATATATTAAACAACTTTGAAAGGGCAGAATTCTTTTGTCCATTAAAATTACAGCAAAGTCAAGATACCACAACTAACAATATTACTTTAACTTAAAAATTAATTCTCCCAACAGAGTATGGGATTTACAAGGGCAGAAACTCAATGTGTGTGTGTGTGTGTGTGTGTGTGTGTGTGTATCTGTTGAATAAAATGAATGAATAAATGAATGAACGAATTGGGTCAATGGAAGGTAACATGGACAAGAAGCTCATGTTTTGGGAGAAAGCATTCTTACCCAACTATTGAAAAAACCATACAGAGTAAGTAGGAAGTCAGGTATGGGATGGAATTTATATAAATGGCTGTTATGCTTAGTTTGTGATGAAGAAGATCAAGAGTTATTTACAGATGATCTCTCTGAGATGTATTTAAGGGACAAAGTGGTGTCTAGGAAAAATAAAATTAAAATACACACGTAGACATTTGTTTTGAGCACAGAATGGGTTGTGAGAAGACACACATCTGTATTTTTTGGAATCCTCTTTTCTGTTCTAACTTGGCCCCAACCACTTCAGCATGGCCTGACCTGAGGCTGCCCACTCTCAGTCCAGACTCTGCGCATTTGTCCTCATCTCTATGCACAGTGTTCAAATTACCACCTCTTATCTGATGTCCAGCTGAAAGCATCCATCATATGAAGAAAACAATTTAATTAAAATAGCACAAAAATATATTTATGAGTATTCATTTCCACTTTTTCCTTCTGTATTATTTATTTATCCAAGTTAAAATTTAGGTGATTATAGCACTTTTCAGGTGACAATGACTTGGGACTCTTTCATGGCGCACCTAAAATCACAACGCAAAAGAATTTTTTTAATAAAAATACATTGAATGAGAATTCCTAAAACTACAACTTCTAGCATGTCCCAAGAAATTTCCTACTGTTTATATTATATCTTCTTCTATTTACTTCCTGGGTTCTATTATTTGCTTTAGTATTGTTTGCTTGTGTAATCTTGGCCAAGTCACAATTCTTATTCTTCCAGTTGTTGGGAGTTGTGCTGCCCTAAACCAAGTAATTATCTAAGCTTAGAATCCACTCTAACCTGGCTCTCCATCGACTGTGATCTTGTTAGCCATGCTACTAGGGTAGCATGACTTAGCATGTAAAAATAAGAGTAATGGGCAAAAGTTTGCTTGTTGTGTCATGGGTCATGATTGCCACTTCTTCAACCTCTAAGTTTCTCTTGTTTTTTTTTTTTGTTTGTTTGTTTGTTTATTTAGAGACAGGGTCTTTCTCTGTCACCCAGGATAGAATAGCACAACCATAGCTCAATGCAGCATGAAACTCCTATACTCGAGTTATCCTTCTGCTTCAGCCTCCCAAGTACCTGGGACTACATGTTCATGCCACTACATCCAGGTAATTATTTTATTTATTATTATTTTTTTTTATTTTTTGTAGAAATGGGATCTTACTTTATTGCCCAGGATCTCAACTCCTGGCCTCAAGCAATCCTTCCACCTTGGCCTCCCAAATTGCTGGTATTAAAGGTGTGAGCCACCCTGCTCATCTAGTTTATCTTGTTAACTGACCCAATCAAGGAGTCTTCAAGAGAGATCTGAGGACAATGCTGTTTTATTGTATAGCTCCCCAGCTGATTCCAGAAATACTATACATTCTCTAGTACCTTTAGTCTCTAAAAGCAGTAGAGCTGAACTGACACTATTGAAGACTCTTTTATAAGCAACTAACTAAACTCTATTCATGAACACTCAGATTTCACAGACAATTGCACATAAAACACAGTTATTGGGTCATGAAAATTCATTATCTATTCCTACAATAATATACATTCTGGGGAGATGCTACAAAAGAGTAATTTAAATAAAAATGAAATTTTCTAATTTTTTACCATAATTTCAACATCCTTGACTGCCTAAAGAATGTGTGTTGTTTTCTGAGTGGCTAAGTTGGACTGCAGTAGTTTGTTAAGTAATACTGCGTGTAGAATAGGATAGTCTATAACGAAAGAAATGGGCTGGAAAAATGTGAAGACTTAAATAAAATATTAAGACAACCAGTTGTCATATCATTTACACATTAAACAGCTTTCAGCACAATTATTTGATAAATAAAATCATGAGAATTATGTAGGACAACTTCCTACTGGAAACTATTGAGGAAATGTCAGAGCAAATGTGATGCCAAGTTTAGAGGCACATGAACAGCAAGACAGCTGATCTTTTTCAGCATATTCCTGTACTGCAGAGAAGTCAGGAGGAGAAATGGTTCATAAATGAAACATTTACAAATGTGACCGATGCCAAGAGCAGCATGGCTTCATTATAGAGAAAAGAATGACAGATGGAAGCTTTATGGTTGGCAAAAAAAAAAAAAAAAAACCAAAAAAAACGTATTATCATTACTCCATAGGGAAGGCAAGTCATTAAGTACTATTGTCAAATTGTTTATCATCAGAACATTGTGCAATAAAGTAAATTCAAAAGAAATTATAATGACATTTTAACATTTAGGCAAATGGAAGATATTTTATGTAACACGGGTTTCCCAAGTATAATTTAGCAAAATTAGCCAGATGTAGATTTTCATGAGACATTGATCAATTTTCTTATTCATTATCCAACACAGAGATTAGGGCAAGAAATGTATAATGTTGAGAACTCTTTTGCTGAAGTCATCAGGATCCAAATTTTGTCCTCAGCTTTTATGGCTGAGAAGCTTAATTTTAATCTTTCCAAGGAGGTGGGATCATATTTTAGGAGACTGATTCTTGCTAATCAGGCATACAGAAGACTAATTTATAAATGAGAAGAATGATTTATTCACTGATGATTTGTCTCTCCAGGGAATCTGCTTCTCTTCAGGTAAAACCATTCAAAATCAAGTCATAGATCAAAGATTTCTTAGAGAGTATTAAATTACTGGAAAAGAGTGACCTTGTTTTACTTTTTTAAAAAAATCTTCTAGATCTATTTTTATTTAATAAAGAATTTTATCCACCCATTTTAAAGCTCTCAATTTTGAACAGTCCTAAACAAACACTGCAAAATTTTTCTACTTAAAGAAACTGTTTTTCAAATATAAGTATTGCCAACTACAACTTTGGCATTTCAAACATTATATACAAAACATGTTACAGTTCCCATAGTTATAGCCTATCTTTTATTGGCTAAAGTTTGGAAGACCTAATTTTGATTTTTTGCAAAGAAAATTGGTTCCGTCTGTACACTTGCTTCATTTACAAAGCAATACGTGTTTTTTTTTTTCAAGAAAGATTCTTACATGTGAGCAAAATCCTAATTCTATGGATTGATTTTGTTTTCAAATAAGGACAGAGAATGACATTTGCTGATTATACTCCATGATTTCTGGAAGAATCTAAACTTTTAAGCATGGAGTCCACAATTAGGTGGCCAGGTTGCTTCTATCTTCAGTTGCCCTTTAAAGATATAAATATGATGCAGTTCTTATTTTTACTGACCAAGAAGAGTTTTAAAAATGTAAAACCATTGATTTATTGATGAAAATAATTCCTGAGTAACTTAATAGTTTTCTTCTACCTCAATGGTTTATCATATACTCTAAAACTTCCATATTTTGAATAATGCACAATTATAAATTCTTTAGGAATCTGTTCTTTATATTCTGTATCTTCTTACTTTTCAGAGAAAATTTATCAGTTTTGGGATTTCCACTATTACTTCAATGCTGTCAACCTCTAAAACAGTATCTCCAGCATAAATCTCTCTCTGCTATGCTTCAGCCACAACTCAGAGGCCCCTCAAACTTAAAACGTTAACATCAGAGCCCATTGTTTTCCCATGAAATGGGTACCACTTTCCGATTTCTCTATTTCAGGAACTGGCACCTACTGGTTACCCAGGTATACAAATTATGAAACTGTATCCCATCTTTGACTCATCCCTCACCATTCACAATAAATCTATCAGTTTTGCAAACTGGTTGTTGTAATCAGAGTAATGCCCACTGACCCAAGTTGTCCATGTTCTAATCCCAGGAACCTATGCATATGCTAAGTTATTACACATAGCAAGAGAAAATTAAGGTTGCAGATGGAATTAAGGTTGCTAATCAGTGGACATTAAAATAGGGAAATTATTTTAAATTATCTGTTGCCCATGTAATAACAAGGGTCCTTAAAAGTAGAAGAGAAAGTCAGAGAATCAGAGGAAGATGTGAATCCAGAAGAAAGGCATAGAGAGATACAACACTGCTGGCTTTGAAGACAGAGGAATGCAGCTATGAGCCAAGAAATGCAGGCAGTCTCCAGACCCTGGAAAGTGTAAAGAAATGGGGTCTCCCCCAGAGCCTCCAGAATGGAGCACAGCCCCACTAACACTTTGATTTTAGCCTAGAGAGACCCATGCCATACCTCTAACCAACAAAACAGTAAGAATAAATTTGTGTTGGTGAAGATGAAATATTAATGATAATTTGTTACAGCAGCAATAGAGAAAGAATACAGCAAGCTTTCTAAATCACCTTCAAATCTATGGTTTTCTATCCTCTACCTACTCCATCTCTCAACTGCACTAAAGTCTCTTGGTCTTCTTCCTCTTATCAAACTCAATGCAGCCTCAGTGGTCCGCCTAAATAAAAATCTGATTTCTCCATTCTCCGTTCAAAATTCCTCATTCTTATTTCAAATTCCTCCTTATCACTTATAAAATGCTCCCAAAATATTTGCTACAATGTGTGCTTATTTCTTCATTTACATGTAAATGTATATATGTAACATTCTATCAGGTTCTGAGTATAAATGTGAATCAAAATAAACATCGACCCTGCCTTCAGGGTGATTATAATCTCATGTGAAAGAACAAACAGTACGGGATGGACACGCTTGAAGCTCTGACTTGAGGGGTGAGGGGGGGCAAGGGCAACATACGTAAACTAAACAGTTGTACTCCCAATAATATGCTGTAATAAAAAAATTAAAAAAATAAATATATATATTAATATTCTGAGAAGTGCTATGAATTTAATTTAGATTTCAAACTCATGGAAAACCTCTAAAAATCATGATTAGATAGAGCTGAAGTATGCTATGAATACCTTTTAGATTTATGATGTGATTTGTAAAGAATTGAAGATATGAAATAAAAAATCATTTAATTAATTTAACTTGGCATTCCCCTCACTTTTTTAAATTTTTTATTTCAGCACATTATGGGGGTACAAATGTTTAGGTTACGTATATTGCCTTTGCCCCACCGGAGTCAGAGCTTCGAGCATGTCCATCCCCCAGATGGTGTGTATCGCACTCATGAGGTGTGTATATAGCCATCCCCCCTCTCCCCTCCCATCTGCCCGACACCCGATGAGTGTTACTGCTACATGAGCACATAAGATCCCCTCACTTTTTTGACGCTAAGCCTCTTTTGCATTGAATTTATACTAACATTCTATGGCAAAGTGTTCAAGGGAACATGGTTTGGAAACCGTTGCCTTACAAGGTATACCCCAAATTCTTTTCCACTGCATGCAAGGTACTTCCCGGCATGGCCCCATCTCCCTGTCCAACTTC